>JBBPBX010105395.1:0-11591 GCA_038048925.1 Garcialebias charrua | reverse complement strand
CATGGAGATCTCATCTTAAAGTTATCTTTAAGATATTAAAGAACTTAAAAAGTCATAAAACATACATTTCCAATTTTGACTAATAAAAACAATCACATGTTGAAAATATGTTAACAGACATTTATTCAAAACCTTCAATACTGTATATGCTATGAACAAAGTTGCTGTTGTTCTTTTTATTTTTAAAGCTTTGAATTGTTACTTTTTAGCATCAGCATATCCGGCTGCAATGCTACGCTAAACATAACATCGGTGTAATCTGGACCGCAATCTGCAAGACGTACCTTATAAAATCCAAATCCGGGATAGACGAGATCTGTGCTGTTTGTCTGAGCAGACGTTCCGGCGGTCTGACCTTCGACCTCGCCGTGAGTAGAGTTTTTGTCAGACTCGCTCGGAGTTGAACCACCGACCTCGCCATGAATGGAGTTTTTGTCAGACTCGCTCCGAGCTGAACCACAGCCAGAATCAGAGTCCGATAGCTCAGCTTCTTTGTCCTTGCTTTTGACGACGCCAGCAGGGGGCATCTTCTGCCTAACAAGCAGCTGCACTATGTCATTGAGGCCCACACTATAGTCAAATATGGTATGGCCATCTTCCATCTATTAATACACAAACACACATTATTATTACTGAACATTACCAAAATAATACATTCTTCATGCAAGCATCTACCATAGTACTGAGCTTACCTTAGACTGAATAAACCAAATATTAGAAGTTATTTGTTAGGTTCTAATAAAAATGGGGGGGAATACATTCTTCATGCAAGCATCTACCATAGTACTGAGCTTACCTTAGACTGAATAAACCAAATATTAGAAGTTATTTGTTAGGTTCTAATAAAAATGGGGGGGAATTGCCCTATATCATATTTGCCTACATCAAAAGTAATATTTCATCCATAAAATCTCACCTGCTTGCCACGATAAAACAGTCTCTGTCTCTCTGGCTCCACATTGAACAGCTCCATGACTTTGACCCGCAACTCGTCCACCTTAGTGAGTTTGGACAGGGAATCTACCCGGTGGGTTTCTTTCCCATCCATGGTGCGCACTTGAATCCACATTGCAGCTGCCCTGTGTAAACACCCAAACCAAACACACTGAAGCAAAGATTTTACTACAAATATTTTTGTATTAGTTCATGCTAGAGTAATTTGTACGCAACAATTTGATCTCACACACGTTTAACACAAGTGGGAATGTATTTTCACAAGTAAAATGTAAAAAAATAATAATAATTCTAAGCAATTGTACTTTATTGATGCCCAAATTTGGTGGAAAGCAAAAATATCTATCATTTTATTTACTATACCCACTACGGTATTTAAAAAGATTACCGTATTTGTCATTCACTGTTTGTCAAACATTTCTTGGGAGACAAAATACAACAAGCAAAATTCATTTTATTTCTCTAGTTTTCAATAGGCCTTGACTGTTGTTGATTCAGCACTCTCCAGCGGTTGAATTCCTCCACTGATGTTTACGCTCATCCTTACAGCTTTTACACTGTTACTTTTCAAAAGAGAAACGTGACCTGTGCCACTGACTCCATTGTTCTCCTCCGACTCTGTTTACATCCAGGAATTATTTTTCTGACTCAATATCCATTGATGCAGGACTGTCCAAAGTCCCCTTCTCAGTGTTCAAATGTAAACAAACAACTTTTAAATCGCTGGTAACAAAACATGGCTGCTGATTTCTCCAATTTCTTACAATTCATGCAGTAGACTTTCGGTAGTGAATGATGTGTATGTTTAGGTTTATTTGTTATATGCAGATCAACACAAGGTCAACAATGTAATGAAATACTCAGGACGAGAAGAACAGTCTCAACTCGCCAAATAAATAATAAATAAAAAACAAGAAATACCAAAGCATACTGTACTGTATATGGTACCATATCTTATACCATAAGATGTGATTATTTGTCAGATTTTATACACAAATACAAAATCTCATTAAAAAACCATGTCTTTTGACTTTAAACCAGGTCCTGTTGACATATCGTCTAGTACTGTACAGGGGTCTGCAACCTGTGTCTCTGGAGCCACATGTGGCTCTTTGGTCCCTCTGCAGCAGCTCTTTCAAGCTTTGACCAAAACTGAATTTTAATTGTTGTCATGCAAACAAAAAATAGTGAATAAAAATAATTAGTTCAAACTGTTTTCATGTCATTTCTTTTGCAAATACATGAACAATGAAGCCAGTACAAAGAGTAAAACATACTTTAACTTGATGCTTTATTTCTTTATATGAGGAACTGTCTGCATAGTTTATAGATTTTTTTTAATGGTAAAGACTGATTTCACCCCCGCCCTTATTTACAAGAATCTGGTTGTTTTCTTTTATAAATGTTAAAAATCATTAAGATATTTTATGCTTTATAATATCACCCCTACTGATCACAAATGCCCCCTCCAGCAAACCTAAAGCGGCCCACCAGTTGATGACCACAAATTGTAGCAGGCTGTTGCGGCTCTGGACACGTTTAATGTGGCGAACAAAGGTGCAAAAATGGCTCTTTTGATCATAAAGGTTGCAGACCTCTGGTCTAGTATAATAATATGTTTACAGTCTAGATAGATATAAAGAACTTATCCAAAGAATACAGTAAGAACATATCCAGTAAGAACATATCCATGACTCCAAAAATGATTTAATAATGACAAATGGTAATAGTAAACAACCTACTGTACTTTGATTAGCCTTTGTAACTAATGTAAAATACTAAACAAACCGGCTTAAAACCTAAAACGTGACCTATGGGCCTTGTTCCTGCCACAGATGTAGACTCCTTCCTGTTCAAAGGTTAAGATCTGAAACAAACGTGGTTTTAGCTTTTAACCTGAAACATGTCAGAAGCTCCACAGATAAAATATCTTAACTGGGAGACTTCATAATGAAACTACTGCTGCACAGGACAGGCTTTCTGCCTCACTGTACAGTACTGTACAGTAGTCTGTCTTATCAGACTGGAAGAGGCTGATTTAAATACAGTGCGGGAAAATGAGCTCCAAGCCACGCCCAGTTCAAAGCATATCCGGACGCGAGGGAGCGCTAGCAAACAATGTGCTGTCCTGGCTAGAACAAAAAGGGTGAAATAGTATCTTGTGTCGATCTGAAATGACGGCGGCGTTACTATAATAAAACTTTGATCCCATGTGATAATTTTGAGGCCTTCCAAGTAATAAGGAGTAGGCGCTGCGTCGTGTTGCTAGTTTTAGCGCTCCCAGCAGCTGAGCTCCTCTCCCCCCATCCCAACGACAGTGAAACAAAACAAAATATCAAAAACAATGAAGTACCTCCTCCGACTTACGACGAACTACTACTAGTTCGTTCATTCAACTCTTTTTTTAAAGTGCGAACTAAAACTTTAGTCAAATGCGGGCGGAACGAAACAGGAAAAGCGATGTGGAGTTAGCATTTTGGTTTTGCCGACTAACTGAAAACGGCGAAACTACAAAACTTTTCTACGTGTTTTAACAATATGTAGCCGTGCAACAGGTAAACTAAACCATAAGCGTAGTCTAGTTCATCGCCCACCTTTACATTAAAACCCAAATACACAATAAATACACTTTTAAAAGTTGGGAAAACACAAAGCAAAAAAAAAAACGGTTTACCTGTTTGCTCGTCCAATAAAAACAATACGTTTACGCTTAGAGAGGAAAAAAAAGTGCGCGTTTTGCCCTTAATTACTATTAAAAAAATAGATCGACACAACCAACTCTATCCCTTGTCGAAGATTGATCAATGAGTTCTTCTTCAAGACTTTATTAACCCGCCTGCTCCTAAAAGTTCATCTCGAGTATTGGTTGCTGTCTGTCCAAACTACTAAGCTGATTGGATAAGAGCGCTGTCAATCAACAAAGGGGGTGGTGCTTAGCGTCAGCGCGCGAAACAACATTCTCGTGGGTGCGACTTGCCTTCGAAATTCTATCGCGAGATTTTGAGAGAGTGATATGTTTTAGAGTCGCGTTTGTTGTTTTGGTTTCAGAATTATTACATTACTGCCATTAAAACTAGTACTCTTCTTAACATGTGGAAACCTCCAACAGGCTTTAATCATACATTTAGTGACGTCTTCACTTTGTTTATATCTATTTATAGAACACTGGATGGATCACTGTGCAAAGTGGAAATGTTTTTTTTTTTTTTTGCAAAATGGATAAATACACATAGTGTACCCTGTATAAGATTTAAAAATAAATTATAATCTGTGAAAGAATTTCCATAAAAGTTCTTTTTTTTTTGTAGTAACAATAATTAGTTAGGAATAATTTTTATTCTAGAGGTCATTACTTGCATTTGACCTTTTTCAACAGTGAGGGCTGGCCACAACTTTTGAAACCAATGGCTAAACTAGTTTGAGAACCCTTTTACGTTTCATTAACCAACAGCTCATTTCAGTGATTTTTCCCAAAAAAATAAAAATAATAATAAATAAGATTCTAATCCACTCTTAAAATGGTGCTGAGGGAAAAATATTGACATAATTTAAACCAAGGCTATTTTGAGATGTTTTTAGACTTACGTTGCTTCTTCAAAAAAAAATTAAAATAAAAAAAAAAACTTCAAAACTGACATTTAACCTGCAGGTTAGTCAAGTCAAGTCATCTTTATTTCTAGAGCACAGTTAAAACAGATAAACTGTTATCAAGGTGCTTTACAAACAAAATAAAAGAGATTTAAAAATTACAGAAACAGTAACACACACTAATGGTAAAACTATGAAATTAACAGCAGTAAAAATATAATAAAAATGTATAAGAACAGCATTAAAATGAAAAAACACAGGACAAAATATACTAAGTCAGCTCACACAGAATGAAACGCCAGAGAGAACAGATGGGTTTTTAGCATTTGAACAGATGAAGGGAGGAGGCTTGTCTAATGTTGGGGGGCAGGTTGTTCCAAAGTTTGGGGCAGATGACTGAAAACGCCAGATCTCCTCTGAGCTTCAGTCGTGTTTTTGGAACCGCCAAAAGCATCTGATCAGATGATCGCAGGGCCCACGAGGGAACATGGTTCCAGCAGCTCGGAGAGGTAGAGGCAGTGGTGTAGTCTACGTGATACTCGGGTATATGGAGTATACCCACTAGAAAAGTTTAAGAATTGCAGTATACCCACTTAAAAGTGCCCAATGGTACATGACATACCATTAGGTACATGTCATTGATACGTTAAACTGTAGTTAAACGCTTCCATAACAATCTATCGGTGTGCAGTGCTTTTCTTTGATATGTGCTGGTGAAGATTCTCAGTCATCCAGGACATGATAAATCAAAAAGGCGTTCAATTCAAGATCAACTGGACTTTATTTGCAAATAAAGTCCAGTTGATCTTGAATTGAACGCCTTTTTGATTTCTTTGATATGGTTTTATAAATTATATAACATGTTTTTAATACAAAGCCAGATGTTGTACAAAGTTTGTTGTTCATTTATTCAAATATAAGCATCAGAGAAATTTGGAACTGTTCAATATGCGTAAAAAGCCAAATAAATTGATGATTACACTTTACTAACCAGCTGTACTTTGGTTTCTAAGCACGGTATGCCCACTACAAAAATGTAGACTACACCACTGGGTAGAGGGGAGCGAGGCCATTTAGGCATTTATAGGTCAACAGCAGAATTTTAAAGTCGTCTCTAATTCGCATGGGGAGCCAGTGAAGGGAGGAGAGAACTGGTGTAATGCTGTGCTCAGACCTACGTGTACCGGTTAGAAGTTGAGCTGCTGCATTTTGGACTAGCTGGAGACGTGAGAAGGAGGCCTGGCTGATCCCAGCATACAGAGCATTGCAATAATCCAGGCGGGTTGTGATGAACACATGGACTAGTGTCTCAAGGTCAGGTCTGGACAACACTGGCTTGAGTTTAGCTACCTGCCGTATTTGGAAGAAGCTTTTCTGCAGAACGGAACTGATTTGTTTATCGAACTTAAAGTCCGAGTCAAAAACCATCCCAAGATTTTTCACAGAGTGCTTGAGATAGGGCTAGAGGGAGTCCAAGTTTACATGATCAGAGGCGGCAGCTGAGCTGGGGCTAAAGACGATGACTTCAGTCTTCTGATCATTAAAACTTAGGAAGTTTGAAGCAAGTCTTAATGTCGTCCAGACATTTTAGGAGAGGGTGGAGGGAGCCTGCATTAGCTGGTTTCAGTGGCAGGTAGATCTGGCAATCATCCGCGTAACAATGGAACGAAATACCATGTTTCTGTAGGATGGACCTCAGCGGGAGCATGTAGAGCGTGAAGAGAAGGGGTCCAAGAATAGAGCCCTGTGGGACCCCGCAGGAAAGAGACATTAACGTGGATACATTGTTCCCGACCTTGACACAAAAACTTCTGTCAGTGAGGTATGAGCGGAACCAGTCTAATGCAGCACCTGTAATCCCGACCCAGTGTTCGAGCCGTGATATAAGGATACTGTGGTCGACGGTATCAAAAGCAGTGATAAGGTCAAGGAGTACAAGTACCACAAAGTGACCAGAATCATTTGATACCAGAATGTCGTTGCAAACCTTAACCAAAGCTGTTTCTGTGCTGTGGAGCTGCTTGAAACCAGACTGAAAGACCTCAAATACTTTATTCTTATTAGAAACTGATTTAGTCCGTGTCCGTAAACAGGGCCTATAATAGAAACAAGTTTTTCAATGATTTTAGATGGAAAGGGGAGTTTTGATATTGGTCTGTAATTTGAGCAGACTGAAGGGTCAAGACCAGGTTTCTTTATTAATGGAGTGACCACTGCATGCTTGAAGGCATCTAGGACCACGCTTGTAGCAATGCTACTGTTTAGAATACTGTATTAAGAACAGCGGGCCCAATCGATGGTACTGTACTTGTTTAAACAATGCTGGGGGTTGGGATCAACGGGGGAGCCTGAGGGTTTCGTGTGACCAACAACTTTGTTTAACAATAGGAGTGAAATCAAAAAAGGCGTTCAATACAAGATCAACTGGACTTTATTTGTTGCAGAAAACGTTTCACCCTTTATCCAAAAGGCTTTTTCAATTCAGAATGGCAGCTGTGAGTCAGTGAATTCTGAATTGAAAAAGCCTTTTGGATAAAGGGTGAAACGTTTTCTGCAACAAATAAAGTCCAGTTGATCTTGTATTGAACGCCTTTTTTGATTTTATCATGTCCTGGACGACTGAGAATCTTCACCAGCATAATGGGAGTGAAAGGGGTTTGAATTGCCTGAAAGTGGCTGAACATGAAACAAAGGGAGAGGTGTCGGCCGCAGAGTGGGGGATGGAGGACCTAATCGATTCCACCTTTTCAACACCTTTTTATTCTCTGACAACACAGGACTACCGTAGGTTAATCTGCCTGAATTAGCAGTAATAGCCTGACGTGAAGTGATGCAAAAGACAAAGAAAAACATATTTAAATATTTCACCATAAAAAAAATACATTTTATATGTCGATCAAAATAGCTTGACAGAACTTTTATTTATTTTTCCATATAAAAATATTGTTTTTACATGAATTTCTGTGGAGAGGACTACAAGACATGTCTTTTTCTAAAGTCCCATTGATTTTCTTCTTCCACTTTAGGTGTTCATTTCAGAGCTATTTTGTTAACAAAATAGACTATCAGGCAGAACATTGTCAGTTCATCCAACACCATCCAGTCTTGTGCGTCTGCAATAACCACAGCTGTTTTTGACCAATTTGACCTGGTCTCACTGCCTAACCTCACCAAGGTGGTTCAGCAGATGAAACCAACTAACTGTTCTCTGGACATCATTCCCTCTAAAATGTTCAAACAATCCTTTGATGTAATTGGTCCTTGTGTTTTGTCATTTATTAACAGCTGTCTATTGAAGGAATTTCAGTTAAAGACGTGTTCTGAATGACCAGGCGTTTCTTAGAAAAAGTAAGGTTTATTGATTAAGACACAGGTTTAAAACAGGTTAAACAGAAAATGGGCATTTAGGTCAATTCATGTGCACACGAACCAAGCTGCTGGATCGAACCTCTCGCCGTGAAGTCGCTCCAGGAATGCCTAAAGTGTCTCTTTGATACGTGATGTTATGTGGTACCATAAATTGTTTTGGGATTCTGCTGTTGTCCCATTGGTTAAGCCTGATAGTTGCCTTAGCAACGAGATTTATGATCCTGCTCAAGGTCTCCGCTTCCTGACCTTTATCAGTTTGTGTGCTTCTTGCATGATTTCTGATGTGTGTGGTACACCAAAGATGTTTTTGCTGCATGTGTGCCCTCCCCCCCTGGAATGTGTTATGTGCAGCTTTGGTTTGCTTCAAAGAGGTGGCTCGTGGGTCGAGGCCTGGTCCATCAGCTTGGTCCGTGAGATTAATGCTGGCACACCTGAACATGTAAAACCCTTTGTGGTTACATGAGACACATTTGTGAATAGAAACACTTCTACTATAGGTTTGATCATGTGAATAATATAGGTTTAATCATACTAACGTGTATAACAGTGATTTATCCTTCATCTCCCTCTCTCGGCCTATCAAAGATAGGCCGCAACCACCAGCAGAGCACCAGGGGCCCCCGCAGAGGAACCCCATCCCAACACACCAGCGAAGGAAAACCACCCACAACAAGAAAAATAAAAAAATCAAGTAATCAAACCACCAAAATCAACTAACCCGAGTCCAAACCTCCATCCGACTCCAAAACTAAACATCATCTAAACACAAAAACAATAATCAACCGTTGAAAGCCGTAGTGGCCTAATCTACTCAAGCCTAAAAATGACAAATGCAGTTTCCACCTGCACTCCAACTCCCCAGCTGGGGCCCACCCCCGAACTCCTCATCCACTCTACAGGCACCTGGACTCAGCCGAATACCTGAGAGCTCCTTCACCCAGCAGCGAACTGCGCCTGACCTCCATCTGACCCCAGAACCAACCATCCCGACTAACCCCAAACTGACTCCATCATTCACCCCGATGAAAACATGAAACCCCCTCCAAACAGCAAGACCATCAGAGAAATAATATAATTAGGACAAAAGCAACCCTCTTCCATTCCACACCCAAACACTCCCCACTACTACAGGTATCTGTTGTCTGCCAAATACAGGTGAGTTTGTGCGGCAGGCGACGGTGTGGACCCCGCCTGCACCAAGGGAAACGCCGTCCCAACATCCTCCATTTCCCTGGAAGCAATCATCCTCGAGACTTTTGCCCGTGCACAAGGTGTCACACACCCCATAAATAGGCAGAACAGAACCAAAATAGCTAGTGGCAAGGCCAAAATCTTGACCAACACCTGAGGCCATGATCCTCTCGTGAACCACGACAGTGCATGCCACAGCCCTGTATGCGCCTCCTCCGTCTGATGCTTCTGAAGCTCCCTCAGATGGCGCAGGGCCGCTGTCACCCTGACCTGTGGATCTGAAACAGACGCATCAGGTATAAAGGTACAGCAGGTGCCATTATTAATCACCTCACACACTCCATTAACAGATGCTTTAAACAAATCGAACAGCAAATTATGATGTAAAGACACAACATACATGGCCCACCGCTCTGCAGAGGTGGTCCCTAACGCCTGCACCGACTCATAAATGAACATCCCAAATTGGTAATCTAAAGCTTCCATGCGCAACAGGTGGTCCCCGACCTTCGACCCCGGGAAGAAGCCACGCTTCCATTCCACTGGGACCTCTGAACCCCAAGAAGACTCGAGCTGACTGACGTCAGAAGTCTTTGATTGTCCCATATAATGAGAACCGTTGCTCAAAGACACCAGGTACGACCCCTCTGTAACCGCAACAGGTGCACAGCACCCAGTCCAGTTCACTGGCAAGGTCAGGTATACCCGATGTCCACACAGCCATGCCAAGTCCTCAACCGGATACGTACCATTGCTGCTAGGCACACTCATGAACTCCCTTCTCGGATGGTACACCGCCCTGCACCTCTCCTCAGGGAGGGACCCCACTACCACCTGATGTGAGTCCTGATGATGGACGCGGTGCACACAGACAGGAAACTGTCCACTGGATGGCCATTCTACAAATTGAGCTAACACCATCGGGTGTGATAATGTACTCAATTTGCACCACTTAGGCTGACATCGCAGGTGCTCCATGTAGAATCCTCTGGAGCTCATCTGCAGAACACAAAATGATAACATCCGGTCAAGAGGTTTAAACTTCAAAGGCAGCTGTAATTCCGCGACAGGAAGTGGGGTACAGATGTATGAGTCAGACCTGTGACGGCTTCTGGCCAAAAACTGCGCATACCTGTACCAAGAGTTCCTCTGAAAGACTACAGAAAAATTCATCGATATATGACCAGCATCCTGTACCTGCGTCCATGTCCCCTGCATGAGGACCTCTCTCTCGCTCCTCTGATGAGGTACAGGATGACAGCTTGGATGACCTGGTATCACACAGAAATATTCCAACAACAGAATGGTGGAAACTATAATCAATGACCCCACACCTGCAGCCACCATTAGCCTCTTCTGCCCCTCAGCCATGCTTGATGTAGTTCGAAATTCTCTAGTGTCAAACTTTGAACCCTGAAATGTGATGAAACACAACAGAAACACAAATTGCCCCCTTCTCAGTTAAATCTGCAGAACCTGAAAAAGAAAATACACATAAAAAGCAGTGTGGAA
Organism: Garcialebias charrua; assembly: GCA_038048925.1. Lineage (NCBI taxonomy): Eukaryota > Metazoa > Chordata > Actinopteri > Cyprinodontiformes > Rivulidae > Garcialebias > Garcialebias charrua. The sequence goes on along the minus strand of JBBPBX010105395.1, from coordinate 977 downwards.
ACCCGACCATCAAACATATGCACAGTTTACAAAATCTTCTTATTGTAATTTATAATTATTATAATTAATTTTCCTTTTAATCTTTATTATTCAGGAATCACTGGAACCGCACCTGTAAAAATACATCCTCAAAATGAATAAATCACTCACCCATTGAATTTTGAACCAGGAATATGAAAGTGGTCAAAAACCTCTAATATTTTATGATTTAACGCTGAACTTGAAAACTGTAACTCCAAACCCTTGAAAGTTAGACCTGGAAACGATGTGTTGTTCTGCTGAATTCTAATTTTAAATATAAGTAAGTCTAATTGATAAAAGTTAAAAGTTAAAGTGTAGCAGCAAATTATTGACCTAAACCAATTCTAAGATAAGAAATGGTCATTAATTTTATATTAAAGGTGAAATCAAATATCTAATCCTAAATGTGTGACCTTTACACTGTATGATTTAAGATTTAAAGTTTAAAATATTGATGATTCAATATTGCAAAATAGAAACACCTGTAAAATTCAAAACACTCTGTCAGCCTTTCTGAGTCGATTTAACCCTTGGTTTTCTGTTCTGTTCCGATGTTTGCTGAAAGATGTATTCTTCAGAGGTCACCACCCTTTTCCTTGGGCTGCAGATTTGCTGATGATTAATGCCAGGTGGGTTGTGTCCAATACCCCGTTCCCCTGGCGGCAAACACTGCCCCTAACCCAAAAGTGAATGGTCGACCCCCTCTTTTATGCTCCTGTTGGTGTGGCTTGCCTTGTTAAGCTGCAATCATGCAGCATGCGCTCTTCTCTCAAAGCAACAAGGCAGACAGGCCTGGCACCAGGGGGAACTGTTTCCCTATCGTTCTGGTGTCCTTGCAAAAGCAAGCACAAAGATGCTCTCCAGGAAGACAGGTGTTTTCAGGAAGCTCCACCACTCGAACCAGAACACCTCACGAACAGATGGCTTCCACGGAAAAGGAAGTGAAACGAAGCGGC
>JBBPBX010105394.1:0-11591 GCA_038048925.1 Garcialebias charrua | reverse complement strand
CTGCGCCGCTCCATTGTCCCAGTTGATCAACAAGTGTGTTCCAAACTAAAACATTTGTAATATAAACTTAACAATATGTAATCAATCAATTCCAATCAAAATATCAAAGCAACTTTATTTAAATACTGTAAATGTTACATGTCAATAAAATTGTAACAGTTTTAAAAAATGAAAGATTGGTGTTATTTGTAGAAACAGAAAAACATATTACTAAATCTGCAGTTATGTATGAAATATGAACTTAAAATATCATCACTGGAATCTTAACCTGTTGTTCCAAAACATGTAACAATAATTAAAAGTAAAATTTGGCCAATAGCTCAGGTAAAAATGCTGACCTGTAGAACATTTCTACATTTTTCACTGCTTCTGTAAAGAACTCACCATCAGACACAATCCTCTGTGAATAAAGTCATCTGACCCAGAACTAAAGTTCTTTAGTTTGTAGCAGGTCGCTTTTGTAAAAGAGTCCACGAGGCTCAATGAGATTTACCTGACTAAATAAAGGTTGAATGAAAAACACCATGAAGTCACAGTACCCCTGCTCCGTCACAAACTGAGCTTGTATGACATCTGCTGAGTTCATAGGACCTGTTTGTGTTGTCAATGCAGGACTGTTTTTTTTTTTTACTGAGGCACCGAGGACATCTTTGGCACAATGTGGACAAGGTGCAGGAGAGCAGAGCATCAGGAGAAGCTCTGAGGTCTGTTCGGCTGCAGTTGATGTGTAGTCTGGAGTCACAAGATCAGATCCTGATGCAGCAGTTCAGCGATGGCTTCATATGTCTGTCTGGCTGTTTTCACTGCCCCATCTGGCAAACAACACAAAATTATTGTTATAATCTCCTCTAAACATCATTGTCCTTTGCTTTTATCTGTAATTTTCAAAGTTTGGAGTGTTTCTGTCATGGCATACTTGCTTTACAGTGCAGTGACTTGTCCCATCCTTCTCCAAGGACACCCACGGCTAGAGGATCTTTACACAGGAACTGACTGATTAACCTGAAATAAATCACATTACACATTAATACAGGCCTATAGGCCTAAGTGACAAATTTATGGATTTTTCCCCATATTTATAAACCATTTTTGGACTGAGATATGACCGTTTCCATTTATTCTGACTGAACCAAAACAAACCAAAAACAGAAGTACAGTACAGTAGATAGAAGTAACATGTATGGCATGAAGTTGGCGGTTGTATCACGTAATATGAAAACGTGGCTATAATGATAAATTCAAAAAAGTTCAAGACAAAAACAACTGGACTTTATTTATTATACTATGCTTTAGACTATTTTTTTCCTTCCTTGCACTTTTTAGAATTTACCATGTCCTGGATGACTGAGAATCTTCACTCGCTATTATCGACTCAAACGGCCTGCCATACTCACATTCTGCTCTGCTTCGAACCTTGAAAACAGCTGCCAACTCGGCGAATTAGACCATTAAAGTGCATTTATTAAGCAAATGATAGACTCAGACACACCTCCTCTCCTACAATTTCGAGCTAACAAATATTGTTTATGTGATTTTCTTGTTATATTTCAGAGAAACGAGCCGTTCCGCCATCTTTTTTTTTTTTTTTTTTTCAGAAAAGCCTCTCGGCTGTTGCTGAAGCTAGTCTCCGGTGTTTTTTCAGTCCAAAAACGCTCAGAGAGTTGCATGACTCACTGGAAATATGCTTAAAGTTATAAAACACTCACCATCTACTATAGACTCCATAAGAAGAGAAGTGGCTGTGTCAAGGCCAGTCTCCCTCACACTGTTGGCTGGGCAGTTTGCATTTCCTGGAAGACCGACTCTTCTTCTTCTTCTTCTTCTTCTTGGCGGATTGCAAACAACGTTCAGGTGCATACGCCACCTACTGGAGAAGACTGAATCTCCGCCCTCCGACCTAGGAATACGCCCCCTGACCAATCAGTGAACACGCTGTGCTGATGTCATAACTGGACCCTAGAGGAACCGGACCTTTGTACCTAGTTGAGGCAGGCACCAAAATAGGACCGGTTTCACGTGAACAGGACCCTGTGGGTACACCCCATAACTAGTTGTTAACTAGTTACGAACGAGCCCGAACGAGCGCGAACAGGACCTGTGGATAAGAGGCATATGATGGCTGGATATCATGAACTATGAGGTCTAATAATTCAGTGCTGGTGGAGAGTGAATATGGAGCTTTTAAAGGGTGCAGAGCAGATGAACTAGATGGCTGAAACAGGTGTGTGGAATCATGGCTGATTGCTGTGAGAAAAGGGAGTTGTGACATGGAGTGAAGGGAGCAGGCTTGAGCTGGAGGATGGGTGATAGGCATTACAAAGCAAGGGAAGAGAAACTATGACAAGAGGGGCTGAAAACAATAACAGGAGGGAGTGAGTGTGAAGGCAGGGCCAATGGGAGGTGGGTCAGCAGGGACTGCTGACCGTGACATAGCCCTTCCTTTAAGGTCCGGCAACCTGACGGACCTCTAGAAAAAACAAAATACGAGCAAGAGCAGGGTGGGTGGAGGGGGTCCGGAGGCGGCCAAGAGAAAAACTGGGTGGGTGGAAGAGATCTTGGCTGAGGGCATGAAACATATTGGCAACCAGAAGGGCTGTCCAGAGCCGTTCCAGTTCTCCGGTAGGCGGCCATGAGGTCCTCCGGCAAGTTTCACTGCAACGTACGAAAAGCCGGGTGACCCTTCAATACATAGCAATGGGGCCAGATCAGCAGCAGGTAATGCAGGTGTGGAGATCTGTGGAGTCTCTGCTGCAGCAACGGGCAACGTGGAGGTCTGTGGAGTCTCTGCTGCAGCAACGGGCAACGTGGAGGTCTGTGGAGTCTGCTGCAGCAACGGGCAACGTGGAGGTCTGTGGAGTCTCTGCTGCAGCAACGGGCAACGTGGAGGTCTGTGGAGTCTCTGCTGCAGCAACGGGCAACGTGGAGGTCTGTGGAGTCTCTGCTGCAGCAACGGGCAACGTGGAGGTCTGTGGAGTCTCTGCTGCAGCAACGGGCAACGTGGAGGTCTGTGGAGTCTCTGCTGCAGCAACGGGCAACGTGGAGGTCTGTGGAGTCTCTGCTGCAGCAATGGGCAACGTGGAGGTCTGTGGAGTCTCTGCTGTAGCAACGGGCAACGTGGAGGTCTGTGGAGTCTCTGCTGCAGCAACGGGCAATGTGGAGGTCTGTGGGACCTCCTCTGCAGCAGCAGCCGATGTGGAGGTCTGAGGGGTCTCTGCTGCTGCAACGGGCAACGTGGAGGTCTGTGGAGTCTCTGCTGCACCAACGGGCAACGTGGAGATCTGTGAAGTCTTTGCTGCAGCAACGGGCAACGTGGAGGTCTGTGGAGTCTCTGCTGCAGCAACGGGCAACGTGGAGGTCTGTGGAGTCTCTGCTGCAGCAACGGGCAACGTGGAGGTCTGTGGAGTCTCTGCTGCAGCAACGGGCAACGTGGAGGTCTGTGGAGTCTCTGTTGCAGCAACGGGCAACGTGGAGGTCTGTGGAGTCTCTGCTGCAGCAACGGGCAATGTGGAGGTCTGTGAGACCTCCTCTGCAGCAGCAGCTGACGTGGAGGTCTGTGGAGTCTCTGCTGCTGCAACGGGCAACGTGGAAGTCTGTTGAGTCTCTGCTGCCGCAACGGGCAACGTGGAGTTCTGTGGAGTCTCTGCTGCCTCAACGGGCAATGTGGAGGTCTGAAGCTAGATTTATAGTCAACGTGTCGCGTAGCGCGCGAGGGTGCACGCGCCAAAAGTGACGCAATATCATAGTCCCTGCCCTTGCGCATTGGCCCCGCGCGTGGGATTAGCGCGTGTCGTGCACCTCTGAATTTTTGAAACTCCGCAAGCCTAGTGCGCGTGCGGTGGGCGCTACGATTTGGTTTCAGGTCCCCACCCGACAGCCTTCACCCTCTTCACGCTGGAGCCTGCAGCTGTCTGCGCCGCTGTGGTTGTGGAGACGGTGTCGCGACGCATGGAGGAATGTTTTGTGACACAAATGTATTAAATTCTCCTTCATTCCTGATCTGGAGTCGGACTTTTCTTTTGTTTTTTCGCCAAAAGTCACGTGATCGCTTTCTCCTCCGCTGACTCCATGCATTAAAACCGCAAATAAAGACAACAGTTCAGCACGCGAGCGGAAAGCTATTTGTTTTTGTTGTGTGATTTCAAACAGTTCTTCTTCTACGGTAGATTTCTTCTTCTACACCTTTCTTGCAACATATGCACAGGTTTTAGAGGGTACTGCCTCCTGCTGGTCCGTAAAAGAACAGCACTTTGCCATGCTCCGCCGTGCATCAACCATAAACACAGTGGCGAAACTGTGAATGCATTTTGCCGCACAGCTGAGTGCACGCGCGGCGCGCGCGCTCCAGCCTGCGGACCAAAGCGCAAGTATAACAGCCTTGAGGAGTCTCTGCTGCAGCAACGGGCAACGTGGAGGTCTGTGGAGTCTCTGCTGCAGCAACGGGTAACGTGGAGGTCTGTGGAGTCTCTGCTGCCGCAACGGGCAACGTGGAGGTCTGTGGGACCTCCTCTGCAGCAGCAGCCGATTGGGTCAGAGCTGCAGCAAGCTTGAAAATCATGGAGTTTGCAGCTGAGGCTGGACCTGCTGCAGACAAGGAGTTAGGAAAAGTCTCTGGGGTGGGTATAAAAATCTTGGCAAAGAGCATGGTTTTTAATAGCTGCATCTGAAGGTCCAGCTTAGTCAAGGAGCCCTCAAGCCCAGAGTGCCACTCCTGTTCTGACTTTGAATCCATTTTGACAGAATTATTCTGTCACAAATGGGTTTTTGGATTCAAAGACAGCCAGACACAGGAGTGCAAAAAACAAGAACAGTTTTTTTATTAATTTACTGCTGGTAGCTGGAGAGAAAGGTCAGGGTCCAGGTGGGAGTCCAATCTTAAAAGACAGAGAGGTTAGTGACTGTGGCGAGGACGAGGGGATACTGTGATATAGTAAAAGTCACTAACCTCTGTCTGTATGTGGCAGGTGAAATCCAGAGACGTGATCCAATGGTCAAACACGGGGAAGCAGAGAAGCGAGAACAGGGCCGAGTCGTGATCCAAAAGCGTAGTCAAGGGAGAGCAAGAGTTGTATACCGTGGTCTGATATGCAGTCAAATCCAAAGGGGCAGACAAGACAAAAAATCCATAGTGTAGGCGTGAGGTCAAAACTAAACAAGGTAATCCAGTCTGTGGCATGAAACAGGAACACTATGATGGCTGGATATCATGAACTATGAGGTCTAATAATTTAGCGCTGGTGGAGTGTCAAGTGTGTCAAGTGTGTCAAGTGTCAAATGTTTATTGGCAGATTGCACGCATATCGTGAAAGGTGCATATCGCCACCTACTGAGCATGACTGTGTAGCCCATGACCTCCATCCCTAAATTCTGTTTATAATTTTTATGACTTGTAAATAAAGAAGTAGTGCTTTTATTATTATTATAGTTTTGTCCTTATCCCCATCATGTCCTAGTAATCCTTCCAAGCTCCAAACTCCTCTTACCTCTATTACTTTCTTTTTCAGTTCCTCTCGTTCCTTTGAGAACTTAATGTATGACAGTAATACATAGGGGTGTAACGAGATCTCGTTGTACGAAATCTCGTGATATTAAACTCCCGTGATATCTCTCGTTGAGAGGTAACGTTGTCTCGTTAATGCTAGCAGAGCCCCTAGCAAGTCAGCGTCACGGACAGCATGGCTTCGCCGGATGAAGTTGCTATAGAAGACATCCCAACTACTTTTAAATCATTTGTTTGGTAGCATTTTGGATTTCCAATAGAAACGATAAATGGCAAAAGAGCAACAAACAAGACACGGACAATATGTAAGCACTGCAAGAAATTTTTACAGTACACCGCTGCTGACACTAGCACGATGCAAAAATCTCGTCTCGTTCTCACAAACTCTGTAATTTGTCTCGTCTCGTCTCGAGAGTTTTATGTATCGTTACACCCCTAGTAATACATGCTCAACACTTTCAGGGTTACCACAATGTCCACATGCATTATTAGGCCTTTTCCTCAACATATACATATTGTCATTGAGACCAGTATGGCCTACTCTCAATCTCATAATAACGATCTTATCTCTTCTTCTTTTCCCTCTGATAGTCGTCATATTAATTGATTTCTGAATTCTATAATATCGTCGTCCTTTACAATCTTCATCCCAGCTCCTTTGCCAGTATTCCATCCCATGTTTTTTAATCACAGACTTTCCCTCTCCTTTCCCCAATGGAATCTGTACAATTGACTCCCTATGAAGCGCAGATTTGGCAAGCTTATCCGCCCGTTCATTACATACCTTCCACCCCTTCATGAGCTGGGCAGCGCTGGTGGAGAGTGAATATGGAGCTTTTAAAGGGTGCAGAGCAGATGAACTAGATGGCTGAAACAGGTGAATGGAATCATGGCTGATTGCTGTGAGAAAAGGGAGGCGTGGCATGGAGTGAAGGGAGCAGGCTTGAGCTGGAGGATGGGTGATAGGCATTACAAAGCAGGGGAAGAGAAACTATGACACGAGGGGCTGAAAACAATAACAGGAGAGAGTGAGTGTGAAGGCAGGGCCAATGGGAGGTGGGTCAGCGGGGGCCGCTGACCGTGACAGTACCCACTTAAAAGTGCCCAATGATACATGACATATCATTCAACACTTGCTCTTCTCAAGGGCGGACGTCTCCTCTCGGTCTCAGCTTTGCTTTTGCTTTGTCTTGTCTGTGAAACTGTCTGAGAGCCTCTCTTCTACAAAATCTTCCGAATCATAACTATGGACTTCAATTTGGTCAGTTGGTCCCTCAACACAACTGATAACATTTCTTTAAAGAGAAGACAGGCTGTAGGCGAGATGATTTGTCCTGTTGGCATGTACACAGCTGGATATCTCATCGACTTGGAAGACTTGATGATGTGTCTATCTCTGTTGTCATCTGTGGATCTTAAGGACGCATATTTAATTGGATTTATGATAACTGGTTCCTGTTTTTTGGATTTGGCTGGTTCCTGGTCTATCAACAAACAAGGAAGACGGTGGCAAATCTGGCCTTGGTCAGGCCTTACATGATGGCTTGGTTCATGTCTTGAGAAACCAGACTTTTGGCTGAATGGATTAGATCTTGGGGATTTTCTGAGGCACGTTCCATTGGTGTGGTCATTTTAATTTGGACTTTTCGGAAGCGAGTGGACCGACACAGACTGAAGGTAGATATCATTAAAGTTCTGCCTGTTCCCAAAACAATCGTGCTTATCTGAAATTTGGTTCCGTGACTGGCCTTGACAGGCCGTCTGATCTCAACACGCCCGCAGAAGTTTTGTAAACCTGATGCTCTCACCCCTTCCAACCCTTCTGCTTTGCCCAGCTGAATAAACATTCTGTCATCATTTCAAGACTCGCCTCTTGCCGTCCTCGGCAGCTGTCTCCCCCCCCACACACACACACACATGAGTGTGCACAGATCTCCATGAACTGAGTGATTCTATCTGAACTCTGCAGTACGGGCTGGCATGCAACCACCTTTGAGTCCCCCTCCCCCACCCTCTGTGTAATGTCTGCGTCATTATGTGCAAGATTTTTTTCATTACCACATTTTTGACCTTCAAACAGAGGTCAAAAAAGTGTTAGGAATTTTTTTTGTCTCCAACCCCTATGTTATTTTTCACCAGCCTCTTTTCCACCGCTCGGCTCGGCTCGGGTTGGATCGGCTCAGATCGGCTCAGTTCGGGTCGGGTCACATCTATGTTCTGTTTCCACAGCTTTTTTGTACCCCTTCTGTGGGCGGGGTCCAGAATCCTACTCGTCTTACCACATGGTGGCAGTAGTGTTCCCTCAAGCTATTTACTACAGTACTAGCCACCACTAGAAGAAGAACACAATAAAGGCTTTGACAGAATGTTGTGAAAGAGATGTCATGCTATAATGAGTACCTCATGAGCTGTAATCTTTAAACCCAATTCATAATCCTACCTTGTTGCCTTCTTTAAACCCATGTATTTTCCAATTTAGTATTTTTACAATAAAGATGTATTAAAGCATATTTTATTATTTAGTTATGCACAAGGTGCTTGATAAAGTTGCAAAACCATATTTATCTGAGCTGCTTCAACCTTCCTGCCCTCCCCGATCTCAGATCAGCTGAGCAGTTGCTGCTGACAGTCCTCAAAACTTTTTAAATCTTATTTAAAAACACACATTTATTCCTTGGCTTTTAACACGAGATCTTATCTTTTATGGCATGTTAACACACCTGCAGTAAGACTGGTATATGTATTTATTTTTGTATGCTTTTTATAGTTTTTAATTAACTTGTCTTTTATGTTATTGTACAGCACTTTGGTTGACCCTGTGGTTTTTAAAATGTGCTTTATAAATAAAGTTGATTTAAAACATCACACTGTGATCTTTGAAACTGCCAGAGTTTCCCTGGTAAAGTTGCTGCTGGGTGGTAGATGGGTAGATGGTAGATGGATGGTCTGTGAATTCTTTAACTTTAAACTGTCCAAAGGACTTTGGCCACTTTTAATTTTTGACTTTTTTTGTATGACTTCATCCTAGAACCAAATAATTTATAACGTAATAACAGTTGAGCAGATTCTAATAATCTTTATCTTATGATTCTTTAAAGGTGTTACATGCCCTAGGCATATAATTTATTTTAGTCAGGACACAATATTGTTTTTAGCAGAGGCATGAGCTGTTTAGGCTGTATGAGCCTAATTGATTGCAGCTGGTGCTCATTAGCTGTAGGTAGAGGTAGTTGCTCTCTCTCTCTCCCCTATATTAGGTCCAAGCCACAGAGCAAGAAAGAGGTTCCAAGTGAGAGTGGCAGCAAGCAGAGATCCAGAAGAGGTCTGAGCTGATCCAGGAGAAGGAGACCTGATGCAGGAGTTGCAGCAAGAGAAGGAGCTGCAGCATCAGAGGTTCCAGCAGCTCCAGAAGCAGACCTGATCCAGGAGCATCAGGTCTGATGAAGAAACAGCAGACCTGATGATGAAGCAGCAGCAGAAGCTGAACAGAGGTCTGTATCAGCAGCAGCAGCAGCAGCAGCAGTGTGAAGAGGAGCCATGAAGCCAGTGTTTGGAGCCTTTTGAGGAGGCCGTTTGAGCTGTGTAAAGAAGTCCGTATGAAGAAGCGGATGTCGTGAGACGAGCAGAAGTGCTGTCGTTTGGAGCTGGCGCGAGACCTGCTGCTGTGCGTTTGAAGAAGGAGCTGAATCCTTCTGTTGTGACCTGCTGCTGCATATTTAAGAAGAGGAAGCTGAATCCTTCCATTGTGGAGACCTGCTGGTTGATGAAAACCAAGAGCCGTGAGTGTCCTGCTGGACTTTGAGTTTTTTGTATTAAAGAAGCTGTTTTTTGAGAAGTCCAACTTTTTTCTTTAATCACCTTTTTTTTAGGACACAGACTCCAGAGAGCCTGAAATAAACATTGTTTTTTTTAACATCCTTTCTGTGTCTGGTGTCCTTGTGTGCTACGTGCCTTCGGGTCGTAACATATAATGGGCCCTCGTCCGGGATTGGACTAATTGACTAATGAGCTATATTTTTTTCTCCCCTAATTTTTGAAGAAGATATAATGGACGCCTCGTCTAAGATTTGAATGAGACAGGAGCTAAATTTCCCCCTAATTTTTTTGGTAAATTATAATGGGAGCTCGTCACATGTGTTATTTTTGGAGCTGTTTTTTTGCATTTTTGGGCTGACTTGGTGGTGCGAATTGTGTGTTCGCTGTCAGCTGGCTCTTTGTGAAACGTTCAACAGTTTTTTTTTCTACAACAATGGGATTGGACAGGACAAACCGTTTGAAGGAATTGGATATTAAACTGAGAGAGATGAAGATTAAGTTTGAGCAACGAAGATTAGAATGTCAAAACAAGATTTATCAGAAAGAATTAGAGCTGGGTGTTGAACATGTCCCGTTTTATGAGGTGGGACTGTGCTCTAGCTTTTTTGTCGCAGACGTCCCTGAACTTGAGGTCACTAAACTTGAGAAACCTAAACTTGTGAAACCTGAACTTGAGAAAAGTGAAAAACTTAAGAATGACTTGACTGTGGATTTGGTGTTGGTCACTCCAGAGGTGTCATCACTGGTGGAAGTGCAGTGCAAAGATGATGATGACATTGATCTGAGTGACTGTTTGTTTTTTTCTGAATTAGAAGACGTCCTAGTGAGCATTGTTTCAGAGGAGCCAAGCCAGACTGTCCATCCTGCTCCTCTGGTTACCTTTTCATCCTGTTCACAGGAGGTTGTGAGTGTGCTGCAGGACGTCGTGGAACCTTTAGCTGAATCAGCAGCAGCAGAGTGATAGTTTGCTGTCTGTGAGAGATGATCTGATGGAACAGTTTGAATTTGTAGACAGTGATTGTGTTAACTCTCAATGCTTTGTCTGCAGGGTGCCTGATGACAGTGTTGGTGCAGCTAAAATGATATTCCTGTCATGTGATGGAACTGATAACACAGAGGCGGACAATTTCCCTCTGGTTGTTGGAAAAAACCCTGATCTTCAGACTGGCATTAATCTGAATGTTGGTGAAAGTGCTGCAAAACTGAGGCCTTGTGATGTACAACCTGACCGGCGACGCCTTTTTGGGTTTCAGGTATTCTGAAGGCAACTGTTAGTTGTGTGTGATGTGTGTTGTTGGTTTTTTTGCTTGTTGTTAGTGTTAAGGTGTAGGTGTTAGGATTTTTTTTGGTTTCATTTACATGGGTGATGAGCCTGGTGTAGTATGGCTGCATCTCCCATGTAATTTCTTATGTGGGGGGGTGTTACATGCCCTAGGCATATAATTTATTTTAGTCAGGACACAATATTGTTTTGAGCAGAGGCATGAGCTGTTTAGGCTGTATGAGCCTAATTGATTGCAGCTGGTGCTCATTAGCTGTAGGTAGAGGTAGTTTCTCTCTCTCTCCCTATATTAGGTCCAAGCCACAGAGCAAGAAAGAGGTTCCAAGTGAGAGTGGCAGCAAGCAGAGATCCAGAAGAGGTCTGAGCTGATCTAGGAGAAGGAGACCTGATGCAGGAGTTGCAGCAAGAGAAGGAGCTGCAGCATCAGAGGTTCCAGCAGTTCCAGAAGCAGACCTGATCCAGGAGCATCAGGTCTGATGAGGAAACAGCAGACCTGATGATGAAGCAGCAGCAGAAGCTGAACAGAGGTCTGTAGCAGCAGCAGCAGCAAAAGCAGCAGCAGCAGCATGTGAAGAGGAGCCATGAAGCCAGTGTTTGGAGCCTTTTGAGGAGGCCGTTTGAGCTGTGTAAAGAAGTCCGTATGAAGAAGCGGATGTCGTGAGACGAGCAGAAGTGCTGTCGTTTGGAGCTGGCGCGAGACCTGCTGCTGTGCGTTTGAAGAAGGAGCTGAATCCTTCTGTTGTGACCTGCTGCTGCATATTTAAGAAGAGGAAGCTGAATCCTTCCATTGTGGAGACCTGCTGGGTGATGAAAACCAAGAGCCGTGAGTGTCCTGCTGGACTTTGAGTTTTTTGTATTAAAGAAGCTGTTTTTTGAGAAGTCCAACTTTTTTCTTTAATCACCTTTTTTTTAGGACACAGACTCCAGAGAGCCTGAAATAAACAGTGGGCCTCATGCACAAACCGTTCGTACGCACAGATTTGTGCTTAAACTGTG
>JBBPBX010105393.1:0-11592 GCA_038048925.1 Garcialebias charrua | reverse complement strand
TCCAATTCACAAAGACGCACAGAAAACCCTCTGGCATCAACGGTGTACGATAAATGGGAAGGCGGCCATTTTGGAATGTGGACCAAATCGGGTGCACGCATTGGGTGCCGAACGGGTACGGGAAAGGCACGAGAGTGTTTCAGGGTGGACCAGCTGGACTTCCCGCGGTCGTCGCGAGAAGGGCGGAGCGGCGCTAAGGCATTCACACGTGCATTTTCGTAGGAAATGCGGTTTTTCTAGTTGTGTGAATGCCAACAAGGCATTCACACTATAGAGATTGTGTTTATATTTATTCTCGTATGTTACTATCTTCCGTCCGTACGTTTTTTGGCACGCTACTCCTCCTAGAGTATTTGTGCCATTTCAACGATTCATATATCAAAATGTTCAGCTCGTTCAGGACAATCCAGCTATGACTTTTGGTAATGCTGCAAGTTGCGCTTTTTGAAATATTAAGCCTTTTCGGCCATTTTTTTCCCATTGAAAATGAATGGAGCTAAAATGAAATGGTCTTTTGGGGGCTTTATCATACCCTAAAACTCACCAAATTTGGCAGACTCATCACTCAGACATGCAGGAGTAACAAATGATCAAAACCTCGCATTTTCATATATGCTGAAGGGGCGTGGCCTGGCCTCAAAGTTAGGCATCTCGCCATGAAAAACGAAACACTAATAGCACCTACACGAAAACCGTCTAATACATCAAACCTTCAGTGATTGACCCACAACCACTCCCCTGCAATACTGAATGGTCAAATCATGACATTAATTAAGCCACGCCCCCTCACAACAGGAAGTGTACAGTTATACATTGAACGTCCCGATCGGACACCTGTTACCTAATCAGCGGGACGGTCTGTCCAGTGACCGAAGACATGTTGCTGTAACAAGCTTTCCAACACTGACCGTTTTGGGTGGAGCATGTGGGCGTGGCGATGTGGCGAATCAGCCGTCACGCCGTCACAAACGAAACACTAATAGCACCTACACGAAAACAGTCTAATACATCAAACCTTCAGTGATTGACCCACATCCGGTCCCCTGCAATACTGAATGGTCAAATCATGACAATAATTAAGCCACGCCCCCTCACAACAGGAAGTGTACAGTTGTACATTGAACGTCCCGATCGGACACCTGTTACCTAATCAGCGTGACGGTTTGTCCAGTGACCAAAGACATGTTGCTAACAAGCTTTCCAACACTGACCGTTTTGGGTGGAGCATGTGGGCGTGGCGATGTGGCGAATCAGACGTAACGCCGTCACAAACGAAACACTAATAGCACCTACACGAAAACAGTCTAATACATCAAACCTTCAGTGATTGACCCACATCCGGTCCCCTGCAATACTGAATGGTCAAATCATGACAATAATTAAGCCACGCCCCCTCACAACAGGAAGTGTACAGTTGTACATTGAACGTCCCGATCGGACACCTGTTACCTAATCAGCGTGACGGTCTGTCCAGTGACCAAAGACATGTTGCTGTAACAAGCTTTCCAACACTGACCGTTTTGGGTGGAGCATGTGGGCGTGGCGATGTGGCGAATCAGACGTAACGCCGTCACAAACGAAACACTAATAGCACCTACACGAAAACAGTCTAATACATCAAACCTTCAGTGATTGACCCACATCCGGTCCCCTGCAATACTGAATGGTCAAATCATGACAATAATTAAGCCACGCCCCCTCACAACAGGAAGTGTACAGTTGTACATTGAACGTCCCGATCGGACACCTGTTACCTAATCAGCGTGACGGTTTGTCCAGTGACCAAAGACATGTTGCTATAACAAGCTTTCCAACACTGACCGTTTTGGGTGGAGCATGTGGGCGTGGCGATGTGGCGAATCAGACGTAACGCCGTCACAATACGTTTGGCATTTTGGGGGCTTTATCATATCCCAAAACTCACCAAATTTGGCAGACTCATCAGGGGTGGTGAAAAATTACATATTTTGGGGGCGTGGCCAAAATTGCAAAAGAAACGGCTCAAGAGCGCCACCTAGAATATTTCAAACTACCCTCCGCATTGGCCTTAGTTTCACGTAGGATCATGAAATTTGGTACACTTGTCCAATTCACCAAGACGCACAGAAAACCCTCTGGCATCAACGTTGTACGATAAATGGGAAGGCGGCCATTTTGGAATGTGGACCAAATCGGGTGCATGCATTGGGTGCCGAACGGGTACGGGAAAGGCACGACAGTGTTTCAGGGTGGACCAGCTCGACTTCCCGCGGTCGCCGCGAGAAGGGCGGAGCGGCGCTAAGGCATTCACACGTGCATTTTCGCAGGAAATGCGGTTTTTCTAGTTATTACCTATATGTTACTATCTTCCGTCCGTACGTTTTTTGGCACGCTACTCCTCCTAGAGTATTTGTGCCATTTCAACGATTCATATATCAAAATGTTCAGCTCGCTCAGGACAATCCAGCTATGACTTTTGGTAATGCTGCAACTTTAGCTTTTTGAGATATCTAGCCTTTTCGGCCATTTTTTTCCCATTGGAAATGAATGGAGCTAAAATGAAATGGCATTTTGGGGGCTTTATCATATCCTAAATCTCACCAAATTTGGCAGACTCATCACTTAGACATGGGGGAGTAATAAATGATCAACACCTCGCGTTTTCATATATGCTGAAGGGGCGTGGCCTGGCCTCAAGGTTAGGCATCTCGCCATGAAAAACGAAACACTAATAGCACCTACACGAAAACCGTCTAATACATCAAACCTTCAGTGATTGACCCACAACCGGTCCCCTACAATACTGAATGGTCAAATCATGACATTAATTAAGCCACGCCCCCTCACAACAGGAAGTGTACAGTTATACATTGAACGTCCCGATCGGACACCTGTTACCTAATCAGCGTGACGGTCTGTCCAGTGACCGAAGACATGTTGCTGTAACAAGCTTTCCAACACTGACCGTTTTGGGTGGAGCATGTGGGCGTGGCGATGTGGCGAATCAGCCGTCACGCCGTCACAAACGAAACACTAATAGCACCTACACGAAAACAGTCTAATACATCAAACCTTCAGTGATTGACCCACATCCGGTCCCCTGCAATACTGAATGGTCAAATCATGACAATAATTAAGCCACGCCCCCTCACAACAGGAAGTGTACAGTTGTACATTGAACGTCCCGATCGGACACCTGTTACCTAATCAGCGTGACGGTCTGTCCAGTGACCGAAGACATGTTGCTGTAACAAGCTTTCCACGACTGGTTGTTTTGGGTGGAGCATGTGGGCGTGGCGATGTGGCGAATCAGACGTAACGCCGTCACAATACGTTTGGCCTTTTGGGAGCTTTATCATATCCCAAAACTCACCAAATTTGGCAGACTCGTCAGGACTGGTGAAAAATTACATATTTTGGGGGCGTGGCCAAAATTGCAACAGAAAGGGCTCAAGAGCGCCACCTAGAAAATTTCAAACTACCCTCCGCATTGGCCTTAGTTTCACGTAGGATCATGAAATTTGGTACACTTGTCCAATTCACCAAGACGCACAGAAAACCCTCTGGCGTCAACGTTGTACGATAAATGGGAAGGCGGCCATTTTGGAATGTGGACCAAATTGAGTGCACGCACTGGGTGCCGAACGGGTACGGGAAAGGCACGAGAGTGTTTCGGGGTGGACCAGCTCGACTTCCCGCGGTCGCCGCGAGAAGGGCGGAGCGGCGCTAAGGCATTCACACGTGCATTTTCGCAGGAAATGCGGTTTTTCTAGTTGTGTGAATGCCAACAAGGCATTCACACTATAGAGATTGTGTTTATATTTATTGTGTGAATGCCAACAAGGCATTCACACTATAGAGATTGTGTTTATATTTATTATAGTTACTATCTTCCGTCCGTACGTTTTTTGGCACGCTACTCCTCCTAGAGTATTTGTGCCATTTCAACGATTCATATATCAAAATGTTCAGCTCGTTCAGGACAATCCAGCTATGACTTTTGGTAATGCTGCAAGTTGCGCTTTTTGAAATATTAAGCCTTTTCGGCCATTTTTTTCCCATTGAAAATGAATGGAGCTAAAATGAAATGGTCTTTTGGGGGCTTTATCATACCCTAAAACTCACCAAATTTGGCAGACTCATCACTCAGACATGCAGGAGTAACAAATGATCAAAACCTCGCATTTTCATATATGCTGAAGGGGCGTGGCCTGGCCTCAAAGTTAGGCATCTCGCCATGAAAAACGAAACACTAATAGCACCTACACGAAAACCGTCTAATACATCAAACCTTCAGTGATTGACCCACAACCGGTCCCCTACAATACTGAATGGTCAAATCATGACATTAATTAAGCCACGCCCCCTCACAACAGGAAGTGTACAGTTATACATTGAACGTCCCGATCGGACACCTGTTACCTAATCAGCGGGACGGTCTGTCCAGTGACCGAAGACATGTTGCTGTAACAAGCTTTCCAACACTGACCGTTTTGGGTGGAGCATGTGGGCGTGGCGATGTGGCGAATCAGCCGTCACGCCGTCACAAACGAAACACTAATAGCACCTACACGAAAACAGTCTAATACATCAAACCTTCAGTGATTGACCCACATCCGGTCCCCTGCAATACTGAATGGTCAAATCATGACAATAATTAAGCCACGCCCCCTCACAACAGGAAGTGTACAGTTGTACATTGAACATCCCGATCGGACACAATGAAATGGCCTTTTGGAGGATTTATCATATCCTAAATCTCACCAAATTTGGCAGACTCATCACTCAGACATGGGGGAGTAAAAAATGATCAAAACCTCGCGTTTTTATATATGGTGAAGGGGCGTGGCCTGGCCTCAAAGTTAGGTATCTCGCCATGAAAAACGAAACACTAATAGCACCTACACGAAAACCGTCTAATACATCAAACCTTCAGTGATTGACCCACAACCGGTCCCCTACAATACTGAATGGTCAAATCATGACATTAATTAAGCCACGCCCCCTCACAACAGGAAGTGTACAGTTATACATTGAACGTCCCGATCGGACACCTGTTACCTAATCAGCGGGACGGTCTGTCCAGTGACCGAAGACATGTTGCTGTAACAAGCTTTCCAACACTGACCGTTTTGGGTGGAGCATGTGGGCGTGGCGATGTGGCGAATCAGCCGTCACGCCGTCACAAACGAAACACTAATAGCACCTACACGAAAACAGTCTAATACATCAAACCTTCAGTGATTGACCCACATCCGGTCCCCTGCAATACTGAATGGTCAAATCATGACAATAATTAAGCCACGCCCCCTCACAACAGGAAGTGTACAGTTGTACATTGAACATCCCGATCGGACACAATGAAATGGCCTTTTGGAGGATTTATCATATCCTAAATCTCACCAAATTTGGCAGACTCATCACTCAGACATGGGGGAGTAAAAAATGATCAAAACCTCGCGTTTTCATATATGCTGAAGGGGCGTGGCCTGGCCTCAAAGTTAGGCATCTCGCCATGAAAAACGAAACACTAATAGCACCTACACGAAAACAGTCTAATACATCAAACCTTCAGTGATTGACCCACATCCGGTCCCCTGCAATACTGAATGGTCAAATCATGACATTAATTAAGCCACGCCCCCTCACAACAGGAAGTGTACAGTTGTACATTGAACGTCCCGATCGGACACCTGTTACCTAATCAGCGTGACGGTCTGTCCAGTGACCGAAGACATGTTGCTGTAACAAGCTTTCCACGACTGGTTGTTTTGGGTGGAGCATGTGGGCGTGGCGATGTGGCGAATCAGACGTAACGCCGTCACAATACGTTTGGCCTTTTGGGAGCTTTATCATATCCCAAAACTCACCAAATTTGGCAGACTCGTCAGGACTGGTGAAAAATTACATATTTTGGGGGCGTGGCCAAAATTGCAACAGAAAGGGCTCAAGAGCGCCACCTAGAATATTTCAAACTACCCTCCGCATTGGCCTTAGTTTCACGTAGGATCATGAAATTTGGTACACTTGTCCAATTCACCAAGACGCACAGAAAACCCTCTGGCATCAACGTTGTACGATAAATGGGAAGGCGGCCATTTTGGAATGTGGACCAAATTGAGTGCACGCACTGGGTGCCGAACGGGTACGGGAAAGGCACGAGAGTGTTTCGGGGTGGACCAGCTCGACTTCCCGCGGTCGCCGCGAGAAGGGCGGAGCGGCGCTAAGGCATTCACACGTGCATTTTCGTAGGAAATGCGGTTTTTCTAGTTGTGTGAATGCCAACAAGGCATTCACACTATAGAGATTGTGTTTATATTTATTATTATTCTTTATAGATGTTACTATCTTCCATCCGTACGTTTTTTGGCGTCCTACTCCTCCTAGAGTTTTTGTGCCATTTCAACGATTCATATATCAAAATGTTCAGCTCGCTCAGGACAATCCAGCTATGACTTTTGGTAATGCTACAAGTTGCGCTTTTTGAAATAATTAGCCTTTTCGGCCATTTTTTTCCCATTGAAAATGAATGGAGCTAAAATGAAATGGTCTTTTGGGGGCTTTATCATACCCTAAAACTCACCAAATTTGGCAGACTCATCACTCAGACATGCAGGAGTAACAAATGATCAAAACCTCGCATTTTCATATATGCTGAAGGGGCGTGGCCTGGCCTCAAAGTTAGGCATCTCGCCATGAAAAACGAAACACTAATAGCACCTACACGAAAACCGTCTAATACATCAAACCTTCAGTGATTGACCCACAACCACTCCCCTGCAATACTGAATGGTCAAATCATGACATTAATTAAGCCACGCCCCCTCACAACAGGAAGTGTACAGTTATACATTGAACGTCCCGATCGGACACCTGTTACCTAATCAGCGGGACGGTCTGTCCAGTGACCGAAGACATGTTGCTGTAACAAGCTTTCCAACACTGACCGTTTTGGGTGGAGCATGTGGGCGTGGCGATGTGGCGAATCAGCCGTCACGCCGTCACAAACGAAACACTAATAGCACCTACACGAAAACAGTCTAATACATCAAACCTTCAGTGATTGACCCACATCCGGTCCCCTGCAATACTGAATGGTCAAATCATGACAATAATTAAGCCACGCCCCCTCACAACAGGAAGTGTACAGTTGTACATTGAACATCCCGATCGGACACCTGTTACCTAATCAGCGTGACGGTCTGTCCAGTGACCGAAGACATGTTGCTGTAACAAGCTTTCCAACACTGACCGTTTTGGGTGGAGCATGTGGGCGTGGCGGTGGCGAATCAGACGTAACGCCGTCACAATACGTTTGGCCTTTTGGGAGCTTTATCATATCCCAAAACTCACCAAATTTGGCAGACTCATCAGGACTGGTGAAAAATTACATATTTTGGGGGCGTGGCCAAAATTGCAAAAGAAACGGCTCAAGAGCGCCACCTAGAATATTTCAAATTACCCTCCGCATTGGCCTTAGTTTCACGTAGGATCATGAAATTTGGTACACTTGTCCAATTCACCAAGACGCACAGAAAACCCTCTGGCGTCAACGTTGTACGATAAATGGGAAGGCGGCCATTTTGGAATGTGGACCAAATTGAGTGCACGCACTGGGTGCCGAACGGGTACGGGAAAGGCACGAGAGTGTTTCGGGGTGGACCAGCTCGACTTCCCGCGGTCGCCGCGAGAAGGGCGGAGCGGCGCTAAGGCATTCACACGTGCATTTTCGTAGGAAATGCGGTTTTTCTAGTTATTATTATTATTCTTATATGTTACTATCTTCCGTCCGTACGTTTTTTGGCGTCCTACTCCTCCTACAGTTTTCGTGCCATTTCAACATATCATATATCAAAATGTTCAGCTCGTTCAGGACAATCCAGCAATGACTTTTGGTAATGGTGCAACTTTAGCTTTTTGAGATATTTAGCCTTTTCGGCCATTTTTTTCCCATTGAAAATGAATGGAGCTAAAATGAAATGGCCTTTTGGGGGCTTTATCGTATCCTAAAACTCATCAAATTTGGCAGACTCATCATTCAGACATGGGGGAGTAAATATTTATCAAAACCTTGCGTTTTCATATATGCTGAAGGGGCGTGGCCTGGCCTCAAAGTTAGGCATCTCGCCATGAAAAACGAAACACTAATAGCACCTACACGTAAACTGTCTAATACATCAAACCTTCAGTGATTGACCCACAACCGGTCCCCTACAATACTGAATGGTCAAATCATGACATTAATTAAGCCACGCCCCCTCACAACAGGAAGTGTACAGTTGTACATTGAAGGTCCCGATCGGACACCTGTTGACTAATCAGCATGACGGTCTGTCCAGTGACCAAAGACATGTTGCTGTAACAAGCTTTCCAACACTGACCGTTTTGGGTGGAGCATGTGGGCGTGGCGACGTGGCGAATCAGACGTAACGCCGTCACAAACGAAACACTAATAGCACCTACACGAAAACTATTTAATACATCAAACCTTCAGTGATTGACCCACATCCGGTCCCTTGCAATACTGAATGGTCAAATCATGACATTAATTAAGCCACGCCCCCTCACAACAGGAAGTGTACAGTTGTACATTGAACGTCCCGATCGGACACCTGTTACCTAATCAGCGTGACGGTGTGTCCAGTGACCGAAGACATGTTGGTGTAACAAGCTTTCCAACACTGACCGTTTTGGGTGGAGCATGTGGGCGTGGCGATGTGGCGAATCAGACGTAACGCCGTCACAATACGTTTGGCCTTTTGGGAGCTTTATCATATCCCAAAACTCACCAAATTTGGCAGACTCGTCAGGACTGGTGAAAAATTACATATTTTGGGGGCGTGGCCAAAATTGCAACAGAAAGGGCTCAAGAGCGCCACCTAGAATATTTCAAATTACCCTCCGCATTGGCCTTAGTTTCACGTAGGATCATGAAATTTGGTACACTTGTCCAATTCACCAAGACGCACAGAAAACCCTCTGGCGTCAACGTTGTACGATAAATGGGAAGGCGGCCATTTTGGAATGTGGACCAAATTGAGTGCACGCACTGGGTGCCGAACGGGTACGGGAAAGGCACGAGAGCGTTTCGGGGTGGACCAGCTCGACTTCCCGCGGTCGCCGCGAGAAGGGCGGAGCGGCGCTAAGGCATTCACACGTGCATTTTCGCAGGAAATGCGGTTTTTCTAGTTGTGTGAATGCCAACAAGGCATTCACACTATAGAGATTGTGTTTATATTTAATAATATTATTATTATAGTTACTATCTTCCGTCCGTACGTTTTTTGGCACGCTACTCCTCCTAGAGTATTTGTGCCATTTCAACGATTCATATATCAAAATGTTCAGCTCGTTCAGGACAATCCAGCTATGACTTTTGGTAATGCTGCAAGTTGCGCTTTTTGAAATATTAAGCCTTTTCGGCCATTTTTTTCCCATTGAAAATGAATGGAGCTAAAATGAAATGGTCTTTTGGGGGCTTTATCATACCCTAAAACTCACCAAATTTGGCAGACTCATCACTCAGACATGCAGGAGTAACAAATGATCAAAACCTCGCATTTTCATATATGCTGAAGGGGCGTGGCCTGGCCTCAAAGTTAGGCATCTCGCCATGAAAAACGAAACACTAATAGCACCTACACGAAAACCGTCTAATACATCAAACCTTCAGTGATTGACCCACAACCACTCCCCTGCAATACTGAATGGTCAAATCATGACATTAATTAAGCCACGCCCCCTCACAACAGGAAGTGTACAGTTATACATTGAACGTCCCGATCGGACACCTGTTACCTAATCAGCGGGACGGTCTGTCCAGTGACCGAAGACATGTTGCTGTAACAAGCTTTCCAACACTGACCGTTTTGGGTGGAGCATGTGGGCGTGGCGATGTGGCGAATCAGACGTAACGCCGTCACAATACGTTTGGCCTTTTGGGAGCTTTATCATATCCCAAAACTCACCAAATTTGGCAGACTCGTCAGGACTGGTGAAAAATTACATATTTTGGGGGCGTGGCCAAAATTGCAACAGAAAGGGCTCAAGAGCGCCACCTAGAAAATTTCAAACTACCCTCCGCATTGGCCTTAGTTTCACGTAGGATCATGAAATTTGGTACACTTGTCCAATTCACCAAGACGCACAGAAAACCCTCTGGCGTCAACGTTGTACGATAAATGGGAAGGCGGCCATTTTGGAATGTGGACCAAATTGAGTGCACGCACTAGGTGCCGAACGGGTACGGGAAAGGCACGAGAGTGTTTCGGGGTGGACCAGCTCGACTTCCCGCGGTCGCCGCGAGAAGGGCGGAGCGGCGCTAAGGCATTCACACGTGCATTTTCGTAGGAAATGCGGTTTTTCTAGTTATTATTATTATTCTTATATGTTACTATCTTCCGTCCGTACGTTTTTTGGCACGCTACTCCTCCTAGAGTATTTGTGCCATTTCAACGATTCATATATCAAAATGTTCAGCTCGTTCAGGACAATCCAGCTATGACTTTTGGTAATGCTGCAAGTTGCGCTTTTTGAAATATTAAGCCTTTTCGGCCATTTTTTTCCCATTGAAAATGAATGGAGCTAAAATGAAATGGCCTTTTGGGAGGCTTTATCATATCCTAAATCTCACCAAATTTGGCAGACTCATCACTTAGACATGGGGGAGTAATAAATGATCAACACCTCGCGTTTTCATATATGCTGAAGGGGCGTGGCCTGGCCTCAAGGTTAGGCATCTCGCCATGAAAAACGAAACACTAATAGCACCTACACGAAAACCGTCTAATACATCAAACCTTCAGTGATTGACCCACAACCGGTCCCCTACAATACTGAATGGTCAAATCATGACATTAATTAAGCCACGCCCCCTCACAACAGGAAGTGTACAGTTATACATTGAACGTCCCGATCGGACACCTGTTACCTAATCAGCGGGACGGTCTGTCCAGTGACCGAAGACATGTTGCTGTAACAAGCTTTCCAACACTGACCGTTTTGGGTGGAGCATGTGGGCGTGGCGATGTGGCGAATCAGCCGTCACGCCGTCACAAACGAAACACTAATAGCACCTACACGAAAACAGTCTAATACATCAAACCTTCAGTGATTGACCCACATCCGGTCCCCTGCAATACTGAATGGTCAAATCATGACAATAATTAAGCCACGCCCCCTCACAACAGGAAGTGTACAGTTGTACATTGAACATCCCGATCGGACACCTGTTACCTAATCAGCGTGACGGTCTGTCCAGTGACCGAAGACATGTTGCTGTAACAAGCTTTCCACGACTGGTTGTTTTGGGTGGAGCATGTGGGCGTGGCGATGTGGCGAATCAGACGTAACGCCGTCACAATACGTTTGGCCTTTTGGGAGCTTTATCATATCCCAAAACTCACCAAATTTGGCAGACTCGTCAGGACTGGTGAAAAATTACATATTTTGGGGGCGTGGCCAAAATTGCAAAAGAAACGGCTCAAGAGCGCCACCTAGAAAATTTCAAACTACCCTCCGCATTGGCCTTAGTTTCACGTAGGATCATGAAATTTGGTACACTTGTCCAATTCACCAAGACGCACAGAAAACCCTCTGGCGTCAACGTTGTAC
>JBBPBX010105392.1:0-11592 GCA_038048925.1 Garcialebias charrua | reverse complement strand
CCAGGCAGTAAGCACTCATTCCTGGGTACAGATGAACCGTACGCGCCCTGGAGGTCCCCAACCCAGGCAGTAAGCACTCATTCCTGGGTACAGATGAACCGTACGCGCCCTGGAGGTCCCCAACCCAGGCAGTAAGCACTCATTCCTGGGTACAGATGAACCGTACGCGCCCTGGAGGTCCCCAACCCAGGCAGTAAGCACTCATTCCTGGGTACAGATGAACCGTACGCGCCCTGGAGGTCCCCAACCCAGGCAGTAAGCACTCATTCCTGGGTACAGATGAACCGTACGCGCCCTGGAGGTCCCCAACCCAGGCAGTAAGCACTCATTCCTGGGTACAGATGAACCGTACGCGCCCTGGAGGTCCCCAACCCAGGCAGTAAGCACTCATTCCTGGGTACAGATGAACCGTACGCGCCCTGGAGGTCCCCAACCCAGGCAGTAAGCACTCATTCCTGGGTACAGATGAACCGTACGCGCCCTGGAGGTCCCCAACCCAGGCAGTAAGCACTCATTCCTGGGTACAGATGAACCGTACGCGCCCTGGAGGTCCCCAACCCAGGCAGTAAGCACTCATTCCTGGGTACAGATGAACCGTACGCGCCCTGGAGGTCCCCAACCCAGGCAGTAAGCACTCATTCCTGGGTACAGATGAACCGTACGCGCCCTGGAGGTCCCCAACCCAGGCAGTAAGCACTCATTCCTGGGTACAGATGAACCGTACGCGCCCTGGAGGTCCCCAACCCAGGCAGTAAGCACTCATTCCTGGGTACAGATGAACCGTACGCGCCCTGGAGGTCCCCAACCCAGGCAGTAAGCACTCATTCCTGGGTACAGATGAACCGTACGCGCCCTGGAGGTCCCCAACCCAGGCAGTAAGCACTCATTCCTGGGTACAGATGAACCGTACGCGCCCTGGAGGTCCCCAACCCAGGCAGTAAGCACTCATTCCTGGGTACAGATGAACCGTACGCGCCCTGGAGGTCCCCAACCCAGGCAGTAAGCACTCATTCCTGGGTACAGATGAACCGTACGCGCCCTGGAGGTCCCCAACCCAGGCAGTAAGCACTCATTCCTGGGTACAGATGAACCGTACGCGCCCTGGAGGTCCCCAACCCAGGCAGTAAGCACTCATTCCTGGGTACAGATGAACCGTACGCGCCCTGGAGGTCCCCAACCCAGGCAGTAAGCACTCATTCCTGGGTACAGATGAACCGTACGCGCCCTGGAGGTCCCCAACCCAGGCAGTAAGCACTCATTCCTGGGTACAGATGAACCGTACGCGCCCTGGAGGTCCCCAACCCAGGCAGTAAGCACTCATTCCTGGGTACAGATGAACCGTACGCGCCCTGGAGGTCCCCAACCCAGGCAGTAAGCACTCATTCCTGGGTACAGATGAACCGTACGCGCCCTGGAGGTCCCCAACCCAGGCAGTAAGCACTCATTCCTGGGTACAGATGAACCGTACGCGCCCTGGAGGTCCCCAACCCAGGCAGTAAGCACTCATTCCTGGGTACAGATGAACCGTACGCGCCCTGGAGGTCCCCAACCCAGGCAGTAAGCACTCATTCCTGGGTACAGATGAACCGTACGCGCCCTGGAGGTCCCCAACCCAGGCAGTAAGCACTCATTCCTGGGTACAGATGAACCGTACGCGCCCTGGAGGTCCCCAACCCAGGCAGTAAGCACTCATTCCTGGGTACAGATGAACCGTACGCGCCCTGGAGGTCCCCAACCCAGGCAGTAAGCACTCATTCCTGGGTACAGATGAACCGTACGCGCCCTGGAGGTCCCCAACCCAGGCAGTAAGCACTCATTCCTGGGTACAGATGAACCGTACGCGCCCTGGAGGTCCCCAACCCAGGCAGTAAGCACTCATTCCTGGGTACAGATGAACCGTACGCGCCCTGGAGGTCCCCAACCCAGGCAGTAAGCACTCATTCCTGGGTACAGATGAACCGTACGCGCCCTGGAGGTCCCCAACCCAGGCAGTAAGCACTCATTCCTGGGTACAGATGAACCGTACGCGCCCTGGAGGTCCCCAACCCAGGCAGTAAGCACTCATTCCTGGGTACAGATGAACCGTACGCGCCCTGGAGGTCCCCAACCCAGGCAGTAAGCACTCATTCCTGGGTACAGATGAACCGTACGCGCCCTGGAGGTCCCCAACCCAGGCAGTAAGCACTCATTCCTGGGTACAGATGAACCGTACGCGCCCTGGAGGTCCCCAACCCAGGCAGTAAGCACTCATTCCTGGGTACAGATGAACCGTACGCGCCCTGGAGGTCCCCAACCCAGGCAGTAAGCACTCATTCCTGGGTACAGATGAACCGTACGCGCCCTGGAGGTCCCCAACCCAGGCAGTAAGCACTCATTCCTGGGTACAGATGAACCGTACGCGCCCTGGAGGTCCCCAACCCAGGCAGTAAGCACTCATTCCTGGGTACAGATGAACCGTACGCGCCCTGGAGGTCCCCAACCCAGGCAGTAAGCACTCATTCCTGGGTACAGATGAACCGTACGCGCCCTGGAGGTCCCCAACCCAGGCAGTAAGCACTCATTCCTGGGTACAGATGAACCGTACGCGCCCTGGAGGTCCCCAACCCAGGCAGTAAGCACTCATTCCTGGGTACAGATGAACCGTACGCGCCCTGGAGGTCCCCAACCCAGGCAGTAAGCACTCATTCCTGGGTACAGATGAACCGTACGCGCCCTGGAGGTCCCCAACCCAGGCAGTAAGCACTCATTCCTGGGTACAGATGAACCGTACGCGCCCTGGAGGTCCCCAACCCAGGCAGTAAGCACTCATTCCTGGGTACAGATGAACCGTACGCGCCCTGGAGGTCCCCAACCCAGGCAGTAAGCACTCATTCCTGGGTACAGATGAACCGTCCGCGCCCTGGAGGTCCCCAACCCAGGCAGTAAGCACTCATTCCTGGGTACAGATGAACCGTACGCGCCCTGGAGGTCCCCAACCCAGGCAGTAAGCACTCATTCCTGGGTACAGATGAACCGTACGCGCCCTGGAGGTCCCCAACCCAGGCAGTAAGCACTCATTCCTGGGTACAGATGAACCGTACGCGCCCTGGAGGTCCCCAACCCAGGCAGTAAGCACTCATTCCTGGGTACAGATGAACCGTACGCGCCCTGGAGGTCCCCAACCCAGGCAGTAAGCACTCATTCCTGGGTACAGATGAACCGTACGCGCCCTGGAGGTCCCCAACCCAGGCAGTAAGCACTCATTCCTGGGTACAGATGAACCGTCCGCGCCCTGGAGGTCCCCAACCCAGGCAGTAAGCACTCATTCCTGGGTACAGATGAACCGTCCGCGCCCTGGAGGTCCCCAACCCAGGCAGTAAGCACTCATTCCTGGGTACAGATGAACCGTCCGCGCCCTGGAGGTCCCCAACCCAGGCAGTAAGCACTCATTCCTGGGTACAGATGAACCGTCCGCGCCCTGGAGGTCCCCAACCCAGGCAGTAAGCACTCATTCCTGGGTACAGATGAACCGTCCGCGCCCTGGAGGTCCCCAACCCAGGCAGTAAGCACTCATTCCTGGGTACAGATGAACCGTCCGCGCCCTGGAGGTCCCCAACCCAGGCAGTAAGCACTCATTCCTGGGTACAGATGAACCGTCCGCGCCCTGGAGGTCCCCAACCCAGGCAGTAAGCACTCATTCCTGGGTACAGATGAACCGTCCGCGCCCTGGAGGTCCCCAACCCAGGCAGTAAGCACTCATTCCTGGGTACAGATGAACCGTCCGCGCCCTGGAGGTCCCCAACCCAGGCAGTAAGCACTCATTCCTGGGTACAGATGAACCGTCCGCGCCCTGGAGGTCCCCAACCCAGGCAGTAAGCACTCATTCCTGGGTACAGATGAACCGTCCGCGCCCTGGAGGTCCCCAACCCAGGCAGTAAGCACTCATTCCTGGGTACAGATGAACCGTCCGCGCCCTGGAGGTCCCCAACCCAGGCAGTAAGCACTCATTCCTGGGTACAGATGAACCGTCCGCGCCCTGGAGGTCCCCAACCCAGGCAGTAAGCACTCATTCCTGGGTACAGATGAACCGTACGCGCCCTGGAGGTCCCCAACCCAGGCAGTAAGCACTCATTCCTGGGTACAGATGAACCGTACGCGCCCTGGAGGTCCCCAACCCAGGCAGTAAGCACTCATTCCTGGGTACAGATGAACCGTACGCGCCCTGGAGGTCCCCAACCCAGGCAGTAAGCACTCATTCCTGGGTACAGATGAACCGTACGCGCCCTGGAGGTCCCCAACCCAGGCAGTAAGCACTCATTCCTGGGTACAGATGAACCGTACGCGCCCTGGAGGTCCCCAACCCAGGCAGTAAGCACTCATTCCTGGGTACAGATGAACCGTACGCGCCCTGGAGGTCCCCAACCCAGGCAGTAAGCACTCATTCCTGGGTACAGATGAACCGTACGCGCCCTGGAGGTCCCCAACCCAGGCAGTAAGCACTCATTCCTGGGTACAGATGAACCGTACGCGCCCTGGAGGTCCCCAACCCAGGCAGTAAGCACTCATTCCTGGGTACAGATGAACCGTACGCGCCCTGGAGGTCCCCAACCCAGGCAGTAAGCACTCATTCCTGGGTACAGATGAACCGTACGCGCCCTGGAGGTCCCCAACCCAGGCAGTAAGCACTAGCACTCATTCCTGGGTACAGATGAACCGTACGCGCCCTGGAGGTCCCCAACCCAGGCAGTAAGCACTCATTCCTGGGTACAGATGAACCGTACGCGCCCTGGAGGTCCCCAACCCAGGCAGTAAGCACTCATTCCTGGGTACAGATGAACCGTACGCGCCCTGGAGGTCCCCAACCCAGGCAGTAAGCACTCATTCCTGGGTACAGATGAACCGTACGCGCCCTGGAGGTCCCCAACCCAGGCAGTAAGCACTCATTCCTGGGTACAGATGAACCGTACGCGCCCTGGAGGTCCCCAACCCAGGCAGTAAGCACTCATTCCTGGGTACAGATGAACCGTACGCGCCCTGGAGGTCCCCAACCCAGGCAGTAAGCACTCATTCCTGGGTACAGATGAACCGTACGCGCCCTGGAGGTCCCCAACCCAGGCAGTAAGCACTCATTCCTGGGTACAGATGAACCGTACGCGCCCTGGAGGTCCCCAACCCAGGCAGTAAGCACTCATTCCTGGGTACAGATGAACCGTACGCGCCCTGGAGGTCCCCAACCCAGGCAGTAAGCACTCATTCCTGGGTACAGATGAACCGTACGCGCCCTGGAGGTCCCCAACCCAGGCAGTAAGCACTCATTCCTGGGTACAGATGAACCGTACGCGCCCTGGAGGTCCCCAACCCAGGCAGTAAGCACTCATTCCTGGGTACAGATGAACCGTACGCGCCCTGGAGGTCCCCAACCCAGGCAGTAAGCACTCATTCCTGGGTACAGATGAACCGTACGCGCCCTGGAGGTCCCCAACCCAGGCAGTAAGCACTCATTCCTGGGTACAGATGAACCGTACGCGCCCTGGAGGTCCCCAACCCAGGCAGTAAGCACTCATTCCTGGGTACAGATGAACCGTACGCGCCCTGGAGGTCCCCAACCCAGGCAGTAAGCACTCATTCCTGGGTACAGATGAACCGTACGCGCCCTGGAGGTCCCCAACCCAGGCAGTAAGCACTCATTCCTGGGTACAGATGAACCGTACGCGCCCTGGAGGTCCCCAACCCAGGCAGTAAGCACTCATTCCTGGGTACAGATGAACCGTACGCGCCCTGGAGGTCCCCAACCCAGGCAGTAAGCACTCATTCCTGGGTACAGATGAACCGTACGCGCCCTGGAGGTCCCCAACCCAGGCAGTAAGCACTCATTCCTGGGTACAGATGAACCGTACGCGCCCTGGAGGTCCCCAACCCAGGCAGTAAGCACTCATTCCTGGGTACAGATGAACCGTACGCGCCCTGGAGGTCCCCAACCCAGGCAGTAAGCACTCATTCCTGGGTACAGATGAACCGTACGCGCCCTGGAGGTCCCCAACCCAGGCAGTAAGCACTCATTCCTGGGTACAGATGAACCGTACGCGCCCTGGAGGTCCCCAACCCAGGCAGTAAGCACTCATTCCTGGGTACAGATGAACCGTACGCGCCCTGGAGGTCCCCAACCCAGGCAGTAAGCACTCATTCCTGGGTACAGATGAACCGTACGCGCCCTGGAGGTCCCCAACCCAGGCAGTAAGCACTCATTCCTGGGTACAGATGAACCGTACGCGCCCTGGAGGTCCCCAACCCAGGCAGTAAGCACTCATTCCTGGGTACAGATGAACCGTACGCGCCCTGGAGGTCCCCAACCCAGGCAGTAAGCACTCATTCCTGGGTACAGATGAACCGTACGCGCCCTGGAGGTCCCCAACCCAGGCAGTAAGCACTCATTCCTGGGTACAGATGAACCGTACGCGCCCTGGAGGTCCCCAACCCAGGCAGTAAGCACTCATTCCTGGGTACAGATGAACCGTACGCGCCCTGGAGGTCCCCAACCCAGGCAGTAAGCACTCATTCCTGGGTACAGATGAACCGTACGCGCCCTGGAGGTCCCCAACCCAGGCAGTAAGCACTCATTCCTGGGTACAGATGAACCGTACGCGCCCTGGAGGTCCCCAACCCAGGCAGTAAGCACTCATTCCTGGGTACAGATGAACCGTACGCGCCCTGGAGGTCCCCAACCCAGGCAGTAAGCACTCATTCCTGGGTACAGATGAACCGTACGCGCCCTGGAGGTCCCCAACCCAGGCAGTAAGCACTCATTCCTGGGTACAGATGAACCGTACGCGCCCTGGAGGTCCCCAACCCAGGCAGTAAGCACTCATTCCTGGGTACAGATGAACCGTACGCGCCCTGGAGGTCCCCAACCCAGGCAGTAAGCACTCATTCCTGGGTACAGATGAACCGTACGCGCCCTGGAGGTCCCCAACCCAGGCAGTAAGCACTCATTCCTGGGTACAGATGAACCGTACGCGCCCTGGAGGTCCCCAACCCAGGCAGTAAGCACTCATTCCTGGGTACAGATGAACCGTACGCGCCCTGGAGGTCCCCAACCCAGGCAGTAAGCACTCATTCCTGGGTACAGATGAACCGTACGCGCCCTGGAGGTCCCCAACCCAGGCAGTAAGCACTCATTCCTGGGTACAGATGAACCGTACGCGCCCTGGAGGTCCCCAACCCAGTAAAGCAAGACATTACTACAAAATCATTCATTTAGCTATAATCTGATAAATATAGTCACCAAAAGAGACTATTTCTATCTTTGATTTTATTCTAATGTGATCAAAAGAATAACTTTTGTCATTTTCATGATGTGTGCTTTTTAAGCTGTGTTATTCTGTGAGAGTTAAACTGTGTTCACTGCTATGTTAAAGGTGAAATTGCGGGTCACAGAGACCCGACTGTTTTGTTTAGAAATAAGAAGACAGTTTAATCCGTTGTTTTTCATGAACAAGGCTCCAGCTGCTCTGTCTTTTCCTAAACAATTTCCCTCTGCTGCTGTAACCTTGGGTTCTGATAAGACAAGTGAACTCCTCTCTTTGTGCCTGCTCTTTAAGTTCTAAACTGTGCGAGAACGCGCCAGAGAGTTGCTGGGAACTTCCAAAGAGATGTGAACTTTCCCAAGAGCTGGACACGTGTGGTCAAGAGCTAACGACCGGCGTCTTCAGCTAAGGACTGATAACAGGCTGTTATGAGTCTACTTCGAACAAGCCGAGCTCAAAACTTTGTTTATTCCTTCCTGGAATAAGTTTATCTTGAAGTCAGAGGCCTGAAGCTGACATATTCTCTGATGACCAACGCAAAAACCAGGAGACGTTGGAACGTAAACTAAAACCAGTTTTGGACGTGCTGGGACTAAAGGACTCTGTGCATCTGAAGGCTGGTGTCTTCCCTCTTACCGGGCGGTCGTCAAAAGGTAAAGGAGCTGTTTACAAAACGTACCTGGATTTTAGCAGAAGTCGGATGAAAAGTGTCACTCTGGTCTCATGCTCAGGATAATTTTCTTCTTAAACCTCTTATTCCTCCTACTCTTTCCCCTCTCTATCTAAGCTGGAAACTATATTTTAAGCTGAAATGCCCCTCAGACTAAATATGTGTAACATCTAATATTTATGTCTGTTGTGTTAAATTTAAGTGTGCTGACGTATTTGAATTGAAAGAAAGTGAAATCATGTCAATCAAGTGTAATGGTGTTAATTTAGTTGATTTATTTTAAATAAATGATAGTGTCTCTTTGACATATCAAACTAAGTTAACGTGTCCATTGTCACTTAATGGCTCTGTTTATTTATCCATCATAAAGATCACAGAAATATTGAATAAACTGAAAAAGAAGAGAATCCGTGAATTTACTATTCAATCTGAATAAGTAAATTAAGGTAAAAAGGAGGTCAGTATTAAACTGACCCCCTTAACCCCTTACATCTGGTGGCCTCGTATCGGCTTCTAAAAGTTTATTGATAAATCTGTGGTCTCAGTCATGAACTGTAACGTCATGTTTGCATAAAAGGATCCAAGTTTTAAACTCTGAGGATAATAATTTTGGCTGGAAGTGTTCAAAGCAGGCAGATTCTGCGTGTTTTTATCATTTGAGGCTGAGGGATTGTTATTCGTTTCAACACTGCAAGCGCTGTTGGAAGCATTCAGGTGAAGTTTTGTCAGCCGTAGTCTGTGGAGGTTCTGGTTCGGTCCAGTTCACGCGGACTCCTGTACAAAGCTTTGTTTGACCGCCGAGTCAGAAGCCTGAAAGCTAATTTAACATCTACAAGATTGCTGTTGTGGTATTTTTACATTTTAAAGAAGGTCGAAGCAGCATATACTGTTAGAACGTGTCGGTTAATGGGTTCTGACCCGAGTTTTCTGCTCCTCTAACGTGGACCGGAACCGACCTGGAGTGACTCCGTGAGAGTCCGTGTTGTTCAACAGCTGCAGTGCTGGGTTACTGAGCGTGACTAAGTTGGCCTGTCTAGATGTGCGCCGCATGTTTCAGCATTTTGGGAAGTTAAATTGTAGCGTTTGAGTTGTTTTTAAGAGTCTATGAAGTTGTATTCTGTTGTGCTAAGCTAACGTTAAGAAGACGTGTCTCATGTCCGTTTATGAGCTGTGATTGGATGATACGAGTGCTGTGTGCTGTGAATCACTCTTGTAGCGAACGCTGATTCGCTGTTGTGTGCTGTCAATCACTCTTGTGGCGAACGCTGATTCGCTGTTGTGTGCTGTCAATCACGTCGCACGCCGTTGCGACCAGCCCATTTTGTCGTCATTTCCGGCACGACATTGGTCGAAGGTAAGGATCTACATTCGCCATGTATGCTTGTAGAATGAACTACTGACGCTGTGATTGATTTGTTGACGCCACGTATGTTGTAGCGAGCTCCGCCTCGCAAGCACTGAAGCTGGTGACGCGCTACGCACGCTGCGTTGGCCCGCCCATTTTTGTCGTCACTTCCAGGTGCCGCACTTTGAGTGACAGGTCACATTCGCTGGTTCACACTCGTTCACACACGAACACACACTTAAACACTCATCTGAAGCCATCAACCCTGTCTAGCAACATAAACTTGTCTCTGACAAGAACGCGGTTCGAGCAATTATCACGTTCTTACTGAAAACTAACCCTAATAGGTTGTTTTCTTTCCATGTACTGATTTAAACTCAGTCGCTTCGTGATAACATACGCGACGCTGCCCCCTGCTGGACGTTAATAGATGAGTTTTCTCTCAACACCTCATAAAGTCAGCATTTTTTATGGTGAAAATTACCAGCTTTAAAATTGTTCTGTACACAAACAAAAAATCCTGTTTATTTTAAATAAAGAATTTTTGAATAACAGAGGTACAGACGAACAATTGATGCTCATTTTAAATACTGAAGAGATTTAAAATAACACTCAAAAAGCATCTTTTATTTGATTTTCAGATTAAATAAAATAAATAAATAAAATGATGGAGAACAGAGAATTTCCACATTAAGCTCTTCACATCTCTGAATTTTAAACAGAATTGGTGTACACTGTACACTTTTAGTTAAAAATTGCATTTTTAACGTTTTTCTGTGTAAAATTAATGACTCCAGTTTATTTTAAATACAAAATTTAAAATAAACAGAAAGCATCTGCTGACTTGATTTTCACAAAAAATCAAAACAAAGATAGCAGAACAACTTTGAGGATGTCAACAGACAACAAATTGATAAAAGTCACTGATTTTTATTTGGAATGCCATCTGTCATGTTATGCTAAGCACACAAACACCTCCAGTTTATTTTAAATAAAAAATATTTAAAATAAAAAGGTAATCCATCTTTCACTCCTGATAACTGTCAAAATACAGCAAAACAGTTTAGCCAAACTGCAATACATCTTTTTAAGGCATAATGGAGCAGCATTCTGGGTACATTTTAGTGTGAACAATGTATTTATTTCGAATCTTTTAAATAGTGTTTGAGTAAGTAAAACGGACGTCATGCTTGGGTTAGTTAGTAACTGTTGTTGAAAAATAAGTTATATTTTAAAGTTAACACTGCAAAAAGGCATTTAACTTTTACAATTCATTTGAGGGTAAAACCTGAAGAAGTTACCTATGAATAG
Organism: Garcialebias charrua; assembly: GCA_038048925.1. Taxonomy (NCBI): domain Eukaryota; kingdom Metazoa; phylum Chordata; class Actinopteri; order Cyprinodontiformes; family Rivulidae; genus Garcialebias; species Garcialebias charrua. The sequence goes on along the minus strand of JBBPBX010105392.1, from coordinate 983 downwards.
AAATACTTATTCCACAGTGAAACACGTAAACCAGACAGCTGATTAGTTTGATTGACTCAGTGCTGCATTAAAAGTGAAGATTTATTTGCACACATTAAAATTCGAACTGTCTTATTGATTTTCACAAAAAATCAAGTTAAAGATGGAAGTTCAAGACGGTACGCGTCCAAGGCTCATACAGTATGTGCCTCTAGAAGACCCATACATCAGAGGGTACCAAGAGGAACCCCGGAGCCATGAACTTGCTCCCCCTGCACCTTGCACAGAGGAAAAATCTTTCTCATTGTGTGGTGACTACTCAGCTGCCCGAAATGTCTTGCAGAGAAACGATGAACATCCATATTTTTTCTTTGCCAGAATTTTGAAGGCGTATATAGGTGACATGATGGAACCTGACCTGGAAGAGCAGACGCTTTTCAAATCTGTTTTCAGGGATAATCTAATCCCTGATGTTAGATTCGAGTTGCCATGGAACTTGGCCTGGGGTGATTTAGAAGCAACATCTTTGAATGAAATAGTAGAGTGTGCTGCGGATGTCTTTGCAGCTAACATGCAAGCCAAAACACCCTTACAGGTGTCCCCGAATGAAGCGGTCAAATCCCACTCGCTGGAGCTAGAAGGGACAAGTTCATCAACTCCCTCTCCTAACAAAGGCGAAAAGAAACAGACCTTTCAACCTGACAAACCACAAAGTGGGGGTATCCGCGGGAGAAAGAAACCAAAATGGTTCAGATCGAACCAGATGGGTGAAAACCAAGGTCAATCGGTGGGTGGACTTCAAAAGAAATTGAAGGATGGGGACCTATACTCATGTAACTATGCGTTGTCCCAACAGACACCACCGAGCCTTGGAACTGCACCTCCCGCGCCTCGAACAGAACAGTTCGAAATAGGCAAGGAGTCACAAATGTCCCGGAATAATGGCCCAACACCTCTATGCTCGGAAGAGACAGAGGAAGTAAGTAGTTTGTCAGTAGATTTGA
>JBBPBX010105391.1:0-11592 GCA_038048925.1 Garcialebias charrua | reverse complement strand
AAAAGGTGGCTCCCGACACTTTAACGCCAGTGATAACATTTCACAAAATATTAACAACTTGGTTCTTGTCACAGGAACCTCACTCAAAAGAACCTTTCCCTTCAGTGTACACATCTCAGTATACCAAATTATAAGGCACTGCAAAAGGCATTGTCGTTGCATAAGGCACAGTCTGTTGAGTATAAAATTGCTCTTGTACAGGTTGCATTACCCATAATGGTGAAGCTTGTAACCCACACAGTCCAACATGACCTATGACCCCTTGTGGCTGATAGGAGGGCTGACCCATAGTGTTGTAGGTGAATGTCTGAGGTGGTCTCCTTGCTCGCGTAGACCTCCTGAGAAATTCCTCCTGAGTTGGTACTCGCTCCTCTCGCTCAATTTCAGGTTCAACCTGTTCAGTGTCTCTTCCCAGTTCTTGTTCTCTTTGTGCATCGTCCGTTTCACCGTTTTGGACCAGTTCATTTTCAGCTGGATGCTGAAAATGTTCATCTACAGTGTTCAGTTGAGAGTCCCTCTGTTGGTCCACGGGTGTGAAAACTTGGCTCGACACTGGATGAGTTTGGGTGACTGGTTCCTGTAGTCTTGTTGACGCAGGTACTCTGAGCCAATAACGCATCCTGGAGTCACTCTCAGAATCTGATGAGTCGCTGTCTCGATTACTTTGGCTTGGAGTGACCCGGTGGCCTCTGACTCTGCTCTTGGTGGGTGCTTTATCTTTTCTGTGATCAACAGTTAAAGGTAAGTCATTCACCAGGTGCAGCAGATTTCTGTGGAGGACCCTGGTATTCTGGGCATTGTTCTCAGGACATACTTTGTAGATGGGGCTGTCATTGATCTGCTCTTTGACAATGTACACAGTCTGCTCCCAATATGACCTGAGCTTTCCAGGTCCGCCCTTTTCTCTCAGGTTGCGAACTAACACTCGATCACCAGGCTCCAAGACAACTCCTCTCACATGTTGGTCATAGTGTTTCTTTCCACGAGCGCTCGATTGCTGGCTGTTGTTGTTAGCAATACGATAAGCCTCTTTCATCCTCCTTGCCCACTCTTGAACATATCCATATGGTGTTTCACTGTCCTCCTCTGTGTTGAGTCCAAACATGAGGTCCACGGGCAAGCGGGGATGCTGTCCAAACATTAAGAAATGTGGGGCAAACCCTGTGGCCTCATGTTTTGTGCAATTATATGCATGGACAACTTGGGGCAGAAAGTCTTTCCAGTTATCCTTTTCTGCCTCCTCAAGAGTTCTCAGCATTTGTAGTAGGGTGCGATTAAATCGCTCGGCAGGATTTCCCTGTGGGTGGTATGGTGTTGTACGTGAGTGACTGACACCTGACAGCTGCTGTAGTCCCCTAAACAGTGAGTTTTCAAATTCACGGCCCTGGTCGTGATGTAGTCTAGCAGGGTACCCAAAACGAGGAATAAAATCGTTGTATAGTTTCTCCGCAGCAGTTTTGGCTGACTTGTTTCTGGTCGGCCACGCCTGAGCGAACCGTGTAAAGTGGTCAACTGCAACAAGGATGTATTCGTAACCACCTCTGCTCTTTTCTAGATGCATAAAGTCAATGGATACTAGCTCCATGGGTGCACTGGAACTGATGCTCCCCATGGGTGCCCTGACGTGTGTGGTGGGTTTCTTTTGTTTTATACAGGGACATTGTCTCGTCACATAAGCTTCAATGTCCTTCTTCATAAAGGGCCAGTAGAAGCGATCTCGGGCCAGGTTGATAACTCTTTCAGCACCGAGGTGACCCATGTCCTTATGAAGGAGTTTCAGCACCAAGGGCCTGTACTCTGCAGGCAGTACAAGCTGTTTTCTACCCCCAGCTTCTCTGTAAAGTAGCTCATTCTCCATCTTAAGTTTCCCCCACTCACGCATTAACCTCCGCACTAACCCATCTGCATTTTGTCTGTCTCTGTCAGTTAGTGTGGGTTTGGTCTCTTTTAACCTGAGGAGTTCTTTAATTGTCGTGTCTTGTCTTTGTGCTCTCACTAGCTCTTCATGGCTAATGCTAGGTAAGGCTGGTGCGTCTGGCCTAGTGTCCGACCCAATGTCTTGAGCCAGGTTTAAGGCAGCTACATAGGCAACATCACTCTTCTTTGCTACCTCACTCCCTTCCCATGTTGCACAAACAATGTCTCGGCTAAGCTCCTCTGTACATTCTCCAACATAACTGTCAATGTCCAGCGGAAGGCGTGACAAAGTGTCAGCGTCCACATTAACTCTACCAGGTCGGTACTTGATGTTAAACCGGAAATCTGCAAGCTCTCCTACCCACCTATGTCCTGTCGCATTTAACTTTGCAGTGCTCATTACATATGTCAAGGGATTATTGTCGGTATACACTGTGAACTCTGGGGCATAAAATAAATAATCCCTGAACTTCTCACAAATGGCCCATTTAAGAGCTAGGAACTCTAGCTTACCGGAATGTAAACAATAGTTTTTTTCAGCTGGGGTCAGAGTTCTTGAGCCATACGCTATGATTTTTAATTTTCCCCCCTGCCTCTGATACAACACAGCCCCGAGCCCTTTCTCACATGCGTCAGTATGTAAAACAAAGGGTAGTTCGAAGTCGGGGTAGGCAAGCACAGGTGGGTCGGACAGAGTGTCAATGAGCTGCCTCAGGATGTGGTCGTGCTCACCTGTCCAGCTGATAGGAGCCCTTGAGGGCAGCTGAGCACTTCGGGTTTTCTTGGGCTTGGTCTGAGTGTTTTCAGGACTCCCTTTGACTTGTAGGAGGCTGTACAAAGGTTTAGCAATCCTGGAAAAATCTTGAATGTAGGCCCGATAATAACTTAAAAACCCAAGCAGTTTTCTTAACTCACCCACGTTCGTTGGCGTCTTCTGACTGAGTGACTTGACAGCTTCATAGTCCTTTGGATCGATTCGGACCCCCTTTTCTGAAACCAGCCTACCCACATATCTGACCTCTGCTTTGAACAGTTCACATTTGGTTGGGCGAAGCTTAACCCCATGTTGCTGAAGAGCTCTGAGGACCTTGCGCAGCGCCTCAACATGTTCAGTGAACCCCTTTGAATAGCAAAGGATGTCATCCAGATATGGAATGCAACAATCATCACGCAGGGTGTCTAGCATTTCTTCCATACTGCGTTGAAAAGCGGCGGGGGCATTACTGAGACCAAAAGGAATCCTTACCCACTCATATAGCCCCCAGGGTGAGACGAAGGCAGTCATATGGCGTGAACCCTCAGCCATATACCCCTGGTGGTAAGCTTTACCTTGGTCCAGAATGCTGAACCAGCTGTGGCCGCCCAGCGTGTCCAGGAGGTCCCGGATGCGCGGAAGCGGGTGGCGGTCAGGCACGGTCTTCTGATTCAACTGTCTGTAGTCAATGCAAAGTCTTAGCGTGCCATCCCGTTTCCTCACACACACTACAGGCGCAGCAAAGGGTGATTTCGACTTGACTATCCAGCCTTTGGCCAGTAAGTCCTGGATGTATTCTTTCACCTCTTTGTATAATGGCTTGGGGATGGATGTGTATGTGCGTTGGACTGGGATGTCGTCTGTCAGGTTAATGGTCATGTTCAAACTCGGAATATTTCCAATGTCTCCATCATCTCGGGCAAAAGCATTTGATTCCTCAAATAACATTTGCTCTACTTCCTTTTGTTGTTCTGGTGTTAGGTGGCTAATATCCACTGGAGGGTGCCAGTGGGCAGTATTAGATGGCTCTTGGTCTTGACTAGACTTGCTCACAGAGCCAACAATACAGGTGGAGACTGGTGCTGTTTCACAAGGGGTCTTGGGTTGGTCAGTCTCAACTATTTTTGCAATAGGTTCAATAGAACCCAAAACTGTTGAACTAGGTAGTGTCACACTCCGGCTGGAATAATTTGACACCTGTACTTTAATATACGGCCTCTCTGTCTTTTCTATCTGTAAAAGTCCCGCTCCAACACTAAGCTGTTCAAGGTGGACATTATCTAGTACTGGTTCAAACAACACAAGTGACTCTGTTGAGCTAATACTGTCTGGGACTCTACACTTAATGTAAGCCACCTGATTAGGATAGACTATTCCCCCTTTGAAACCTACTTTTACAGTAGCTGGCTCATGTATAGGATGTTCTTTAGCCTGGATGAAACTTACTAGGGTGCTTACAGTAGAAATGTCAGTCCCCATGGCTCTACCAATAAGCTCAATAAGTTTGTAGTTCCCCCCATTGTCTTTAATGAACTCGTGGATTACATTAAAGCCTACTATGGGTCTCTCGATCTTAAGGCGGCTCACAAGGAAGGGTACACGTATCGATAGGCCTGGGTCATTGTTGCCTTCAAGGTTGACTACAACTTCCACCCATCCATCATAAGGTACTGAGTCCCCCGTGACTGCCTTCACATTAAGTTCATCATCCATCAGTTCACTTAAGGATCTAATCTGTTGTCCGGGTAAGTATCTATTTAGCCATGCCTGATCTATAAGACTTACCCCCGCCCCCGTGTCTAATACCACCGTTACAAGGTAACCTGCCATCATACATTTCAGAAGGGACTGGCGACCTACTAGGGGAGCTACTAGACCACGTGGTGTTTCTTTGTCAGTTCCTTGCGAACATGCACCTAACATCTCTCTGTCAGTAGTGGTTTTGGACCTTTTCTTTGGGTGGGACTGCTGAGGTTTGCCGATCAGAGGTGGTCCCCCTGCTCTGATCGTCTCCCGTTTCCCGACGGCTTAGTTTTCTTCAGGCACCCTACAGCACGATGCCCTTCTTCTCCGCAGACAAAGCAGTGGTTACAGTTCGGGTTGACTTGAGAAGCACAGTTCTGACAGCTCTTTCTTTCTCTTTGAGATCTTCTCTCTGGTTGGGGTCTTGAGCTCCTCTGCTCTGGTGCTGGAACATGAACTGTCCTTGCTTTCAGGTTTTCCATAGCTTGTGTCAGTGCTTCCACCTGGGCGCTGAGTCTTTGAAGTGTGAAGTCATTATTAATCTGATTTACTTTCACGTCGTCCTTTGTTTGCTCTTTCAACTCACTGTTTGTTGTGTGTGCATGACTCACTTTGATGGTAGAACTACGGCCAAGTCGACGCTTCCGCTCGCTTTCCTCCGCCGTGGTCTTTATTACTTGGCGAAGCAGTGCCTCATCACTGACAGTGGGGTCACCCAGGAGGGTCTTGAGGTCTCTGCGAACACTGTCGTACTTCTCCCCTATGCCCTGGCAAATAGTGTTGAGAAAGACACACTGAATTGTGGATATATCGTACTTAACGACTGAGTCTGGTTGTCTGAGTGAGAACCGGATCTTTTGTTTCAGTCCAATCATTCTATATAAAAACTGCTGAGGCGTCTCATTTTCAAACTGCTTAGCACACATTAAATCTTGAAAGAGTTCTGTGCTGCTTTTCTCACCTAAGTGAGACTGCAGGAAACTTTTAAGCTCAGAAACTGTGAGATCGTCTTTTATTGTTAACATATCTCTGAAGTTACCTGGTTTAATAAGACGTAGCACTCCTCTAATCACCTCATTTGGAGTGTGATTCTCCCTGAGACCCTCATCTATCTGTTTACAGATGCTGTTGTACCCAATTTCTGATGTCGTGTCACTAATCATCCCACCATGCACTTTGAATTCTCTACGGGACAGCAGTGGTAAATCTTTCATGGCTATCATACTCTCACCAGTGTAACTTGGAACGTTCTCTGAATGAGGGACAGACCACTGGGGTGGGCACAGAGGTTGATGGGGTTGGAGGGTCGGGACAAGTGGGTCCCCTGTAGCTGGTGGAACTGATGCCCAGGTTACCTGCTGGTTGCGAGATTGGCTGGTGTGAGGTGGTGTTGGACTCAGTCCCTGTGGGTCTGCGCCGCCATCGCCGCCTTGTGGCTGAACACGGGGAATGGCCTGCTCACTTGTACTTGCTTCAGCTTCAAAAGACACTGTAGTTTGTCCACGATTCACCATAGTCTCATCTATGATACATTCTAGTCCTTTTAATAATGGCAAACCCTGGTCCTCCCGACCCAGGATTGTTGAACATGACAGGTAGGTAGTCAAATATTCAACACAACTTTCTTCATCGTCTTGAATCAACTTACTAGAGTCCAGTCCTTCAACGTCTCCAAGAGAAGTTGCGATGAGGTGGGCTTCACTACCTGTTAGCTGGTGTAACTTCTTCTTGATGCTCCAAAGAAGTTGTTTTCTCTCACCGGAAGACATCTTGCTGATCTCGGCCGCTTGAGTCCACAGTGCTGCACTCTGTAGGCGGGTACACCCTTTTCACTGGTTACCGGCCTCACCTCTGCACACTGGGTCACTCCTGGCACTGAGAACGTGTAGCACGAGAGGTCCTGGTGGTCGGTATCATTGGATCAGCTGTAGCCCATGGATGTGTGGCGTGCTGATCCCGGACGAGCCCCCACAATCTGTTACAGGTCCCGAGTGTCAGGACTGCTGCAACAGTGATGACACACCATCTGAAGAATAATAAAATTAGGAGTCAAAGATGACGACCATTGTTTCGCCGTTTAGATCCAGAAAGCATGTTTATTTATAGGATTTGTTAACAAACCAATATTTTACAGTGTACCTGTACGGTATTAATGATTTACAAACCTGGTTTCCTTCTTTTACCAGTGTTACAGTAATTAACCTTTTCACATTTTCACCCTTCACTTAGATGAAGACAATATGTCAAATACTGCATCTAGCTCTATATTTACTGATATAAGCATTTAAAATGTACACTGACTTCAACTGAACACCGATCAAAGGCTCTACTGCACTTAGCTGTATATTTACTGATCTAAGCATTAAAATATACACTGACTTTAACTGAACACCGATCAAAAATAAAATGACAAGACTTACAAAACAAATGCAGAATCTAACCTTGTTCCACCTCTAACCTCAGTTCCCACACTTGGTCTGAATATCATTCAAACAAAACAAAGTGAAACTCAAAACTCTGAGTTAGTAAGGTATCACATCCTTCTATTCACTTTCCCTCGCGAGACCTTCCCAGCGCGAGCTGGCATCCTGCCAGATTTAACGTGACTATTTACTTGCAACTACTGCACAGAAACCGCCACACAGTGATATGTGCTGTTCACATAAGAGGTAAACATCTTACATCGTAGTTGTGATGTGTTTTCACCATGTACTGACCTGAAGAATAATAAAATTAGGAGTCAAAGATGACGACCATTGTTTCGCCGTTTAGATCCAGAAAGCATGTGAAGCCGTCCGTCCCCAAAACCAACCTGGAAGCAACGCACCCCCCCAAAACAAAGGTTCCGCTTCGTCATCACCGCTCCTCAGAAAAACACTATAAAAATACAGGCATATTAACACTAGGATGACTGAATTTTCAAGATCCTGAGGACAAAACCCCTCCTTTTCCTTAACCATTAGTGGGCCATTAACTGCCTTTTGTTATAAATATGCGTGCACACAACTCAGACACCCCCACCACACCAGACTGCATTCCAATGTTTCCACCAGGTAAGTAAGACTCTGTTTGCACTTCCCCCCTAGAAGAGAGGCCCTGACCTGAATTCACACATAACAGACCCTGAATTTATCTCACAGTTGAAATATTTGGGACATCCACTGAACGGAAAGCTTTGTCTGCTCCAGAACAATTTTATGCATAAAATTGTCTTATTCTGCTGTGCTGATTATCCTGTAACCCTGATGTTCTGTCAAATTAATTATTTTGCTTACAAGTACTGTCTCTCTCCTTGTCCTTGGCACATGTATATACGGTGCGTGCCGGCACATGCAGGTGGCCCATTGCTGTGTTCTACAACATGCTTGACCTATTGTTGTCCATCACCTGACGGACCAACACAGGTTACATGACCTGGGGTCAACTGACAAAATGACACAGGTCACACGACATGAAGTCAACTGACGGACCGACACTGGTCACACGACATGAGGTGAACTGACGGACCGACACAGGTCACACGGCATGAGGTCAACTGACGTACCGACACAGGTCACATGACCTGAGGTCAACTGACGGACCGACACAGGTCACATGACCTGAGGTCAACTGACGGACCAACACAGGTCACATGACCTGAGGTCAAGTGACGGACCAACACAGGTCACACGACATGAAGTCAACTGACGGACCGACAAAGGTCACATGACATGAGGTCAACTGACGGACCGACATAGGTCACATGACCTGAGGTCAAGTGACGGACCAACACAGGTCACATGACCTGAGGTCAACTGACAAAACGACACAGGTCACACGACATGAAGTCAACTGACGGACCGACACTGGTCACACGACATGAGGTCAACTGACGGACCGACACAGGTCACATGACCTGAGGTCAACTGACGGACCGACACAGGTCACATGACCTGAGGTCAACTGACGGACCGACACAGGTCACATGACCTGAGGTCATGTGATGGACCAACACAGGTCACATGACCTGAGGTCAACTGACACAACGACACAGGTCACATGACATGAAGTCAACTGACAAAACAACACAGGTCATACAACATGAGGTCAATTGATGTACCGACATAGGTCACATGGCATGAGGTCAAGTGACGGACCGATACAGGTCACATGACCTGAGGTCAAGTGACGGACCAACACAGGTCACATGACCTGAGGTCAACTGACAAAACGACATAGGTCACACGACATGAAGTCAACTGACGGACCGACATAGGTCACACGACCTGAGGTCAACTGATGGACCGACATAGGTCACATGACCTGAGGTCAACTGACGGACCGACACAGGTCACACGGCATGAGGTCAACTGACGTACCAACACAGGTCACATGACCTGAGGTCAACTGACACAACAACACAGGTCACATGACATGAAGTCAACTGATGGACCGACACAGGTCACACGGCATGAGGTCAACTGACGTACCAACACAGGTCACATGACCTGAGGTCAACTGACATAACAACGCAGGTCACATGACATGAAGTCAACTGAGGGACCGACACAGGTCACATGACCTGAGGTCAAGTGACTAACCAACACAGGTCACATGACCTGAGGTCAACTGACAAAACGACATAGGTCACACGACATGAAGTCAACTGACAGACCGACACAAGTCACATGACCTGAGGTCAACTGATGGACCGACATAGGTCACATGACCTGAGGTCAACTGACGGACCGACACAGGTCACATGACCTGAGGTCAAGTGATGGACCAACACAGGTCACATGACCTGAGGTCAACTGACAAAACGACACAGGTCACACGACATGAAGTCAACTGACATACCGGTATAATGGACCAGATTGCACATTTATATACGGTGCGGCCCATTGCCGTGTTCTACAACATGCTTGACCTGGCAGCGATAAATGCTTATGTGTTATACAAAGCCTGCACTGGGTCCAAGGATTTTGGACTGAGGGGTAGGGGGTGGGGGGTGTAGGTGTAGAATTAATGGGTCATTAGCAGGGTCATTAGCATGTGAATCGACATTATATAGCCCACTGAAAGGGACGGGGGGATTTAGAAGCCAAGTTCACTTGCGCAAAAAAGCGCAGCCTTAGTCAAATTAGTGTTAACTTGCCGAACCGCAAACCAAATATAACATATATTTGAAAATAGGATCAGCTGCACATGGAAATACTTTACATTCATAAGAAAACCAAATGTTGTGGTGACATTTTTAGGTGCACCACAAACATACCTTTATCCTACTGTTTTTTCTCTTCTTCATCATCTTTTTCCCTCTTCTTTTTTTCAGTCCCTGAAGGATATATGCCCTTTTTTGCGACATTATCTAGCGCTAGTTACATGTCAGGTGCTTAACTAGCTGCATGTGTACTTCACATTGCGGCAAGGAGCTCTGACCTGAGAAACGTGCTCTACTAGGGCCCCACTAAGGGGGGGTCCTCAAGACGACCGGCCATTTCTTTCTTTCCATAGAGTGATTTTTACATATTCAAATATACATATACACACAAATATATGATATATATGTTATATATATCATTATGAAAATAAAAATCTGAACTTTATGATGAAGTTGTGTGTAATAGAATCATATAATTAAAAAAATAAAATAAAATAAAATAAATAAAAACCACAAAACTCAGCTCTTCTTTGGGGGCCCCCATGTGACCCTGCGGGGCCCCAAGCGGCTGCTTACTTCGCTTATGCCTTGGGCCAGCGCTGGGCATAAGGGTGTACATATGTGCTCTTGGCACCAGGACATCCTAGGTCGCAGTTCGATGATCGACTTTGTTGTCGTCTCATCTGATCTGCGGCCGCATGTCCTGGACACTCGGGTGAAGAGAGGGGCGGAGCTGTCCACTGACCACTACCTGGTGGTGAGTTGGCTCCGATGGTGGGGGAGGATGCCGGTCAGACCTGGCAGACCCAAACGTATTGTGAGGGTCTGCTGGGAACGTCTGGCAGAGTCTCCCGTAAGACGGAGCTTTAACTCCCACCTCCGGGAGAGCTTTGAACACGTTCCGAGGGAGGCGGGGGACATTGAGTCCGAGTGGGCCATGTTCCGCGCCTCTATTGTCGAGGCAGCTTATCAGAGTTGTGGCCGCAAGGTTGTTGGTGCCTGTCGTGGTGGCAACCCTCGAACCCGGTGGTGGACACCGGCAGTGAGGGATGCTGTCATGCTGAAGAAGGAGTCCTATTGGGCCTTTTTGGCCTGTGGGACCCCGGAAGCAGCAGATAGGTACCGACAGTCCAAGCGGCATGCGGCTCGGGTGGTTGCTGAGGCAAAAACTCGGGCGTGGGAGGAGTTCGGAGAGGCCATGGAGAATGACTTCCGTACGGCTTCGAGGCGATTCTGGTCCACCATCCGGCGTCTCAGGGGGGGAAAGCGGTACGCGACCAACACCATTTATGGTGGGGATGGCGTGCTGTTGACCTCAACTCGGGATGTTGTGAGTCGGTGGGCGGAATACTTCGAAGACCTCCTCAATCCTACTGGCACGTCTTCCACTGAGGAAGCGGAGCCTGGGGACTTTGGGTCGGGCTCTCCAATCTCTGGTGCTGAGGTCACCGAGGTGGTTAAAAAGCTCCGTGGTGGCAGGGCTCCGGGGGTGGATGAGATTCGCCCTGAGTTCCTTAGGGCTCTGGATATTGTGGGGTTGTGTTAGCTTACGCGACTCTGCAATATTGCGTGGACATCAGGGGCAGTTCCCTTGGATTGGCAGACTGGGGTGGTGGTTCCCCTATTCAAAAAGGTGGACCGTAGGGTGTGATCCAACTATAGGGGAATCACACTCTTAAGCCTCCCTGGTAAGGTCTATTAAGGGGTTCTGGAGAGGAGGGTCCGTCGGATAGTCGAACATCGGATTCAAGAGGAGCAATGTGGTTTTCGTGCTGGTCGTGGAACACTGGACCAGCTCTACACCATCAGCAGGGTCCTGGAGAGTGCGTGGGAGTTTGCCCAACCAGTTTACATGTGCTTTGTGGACTTGGAGAAGGCATTCGACCGTGTCCCTCGGGGGTTCTGTGGGGGTACTCCGGGAGTATGGGGTACCAGGCCCTTTGATATGGGCTGTTAGGTCCCTGTACGACCGGTGTCAGAGCTTGGTCCGCATTGCCGGCAGTAAGTCAGGCTCGTTTCCAGTGAGAGTTGGACT
>JBBPBX010105390.1:0-11592 GCA_038048925.1 Garcialebias charrua | reverse complement strand
CCGCTTCACTACGGACACTGCACCTATCCGCCTATCGATCTCACGCTCCAGTTTTCCCTCATTCGTGAACAAGATCCCGAGATACGTAAACTCCTCCACTTGGGGCAGGACCTCCTCCCCGACCCGGAGAGGGCATGCTACCCTTTTCCGGCTCAAGACCATGGCCTCGGATTTGGAGGAACTGATCCTCATCCCGGCCGTATCACACTCGGCTGCAAACCGCTCCAGTGAAAATTGTAAATCACGAACTGATGAAGCCAGTAGGACCACATCATCTGCAAAAAACAGAGAAGCGATTCTAAGGTCACCAAAACAAATCCTCTCAACACCTTGGCTGCGCCTAGAAATTCTGTCCATAAAAGTTATGAACAGAATCGGTGACAAAGGGCAACCTTGGCGGAGTCCAACTTTTACCGGAAACGAGCCTGACTTACTGCCGGCAATGCGGACCAAGCTATTTATATATATATATATATATATATATATATATATATATATATATATATATATATATATATATATATATATATATATGTATATATATATATATATATATATATATATATATATATATATATATATATATATATATATATATATATATATATACAGGTAGTCCCCGACTTACGAGCGCTCTGACCTACGAGCATCCGGACTTACGAGCTGGCAAATTTTTGGAAAAAACGCAAAAAATACTGAGTTTTTCTGTGTTTTTTCACCACAGTCCGTTAGCTAAACTTGTGGACACACGTTTCCGATCATTTTTATGCACTCATAAGCGGTTTTTCGATGAAAAACGAGTGTTTGTAGTCGCGCTAGCAAAACCGTTCCAACTTACGAGCGAAATTCCGGACTTACGAGACACGTGGCGGCCGTTCCAAATTACGAGATTTCCATGTTACGAGCGCCTCGTTGTAACGGAACTCGCTCGTAAGTCGGGGACTACCTGTATATATATAATATATATATATACTTATAAATATATATATACATATATACATATATAATATATATATATATATATATACATATATATATATATACATATATATATATATATACATGTATATATATATATATATATATATATATACATATATATATATATATATATATATATATACATGTATATATATAGATATATATATATATATATATATATATATAGATATATATACTTATATATTATGTATTATATATTATGTATATATATATTTATGTAATGCAGAAAATTTACATACAGTACACACACTTTATGGTATTGTAGGCCATTGCATTAGGTAATACATTCAGCAATTACTTTTACTTTAATACTTTAAGTATTTTTAAAAGCAAGTACTTATTTACTTTTACTTAAGTAAAAATATTAATATGGTACTTCTACTTTTACTAGAGTATATTTTTGTCTGTTTATTTGCACTTTTACTTAAGTACAGTGTTTGAGTATTTTCTCCACCACTGGATTTACCTGACTATATAAATATGCCCCAAGGCCTTGTAATTGAATAATAATTGTAATAAATGTAGAGTAAGGTATTTAAACACTTACTGATTTACTATTATTGTAGATGCGCAGTTTAGCAGACTTTAATCTTGCACAAACTGCCACCAAAGAGCGAGTTCTTCCTTTTTCCGATACTAAGTTGTTTTTACTGTGATTAGACAAGAAATGTAATTTCACGCTTAGACTTCAATTTATATTGGTCTACCAAAAATATAGACCTTTTATTGAAACTATCACAAGAATTACATTAAAACATTTGTATCGATATTAGCTCTGATTTAATAACTACGTTGACAAGAATTCAAATTAAAACAAACAGACAGTTGGACCTTTCTGTTGGCACATTACTTAAAGTTTACCATGATGAAAACAAACATATTAATAGCTTATGAAAAATAAGAAATAGGAGGAAGGAGTTCTGGAGCTAAGTTAACCAAAGTTGTTTACTTTGAACCAACCAGGGTGGCAAGCTTTCCCATACGGATCAGGCTGAGCCTCCAACACGTGCAGCATACAAGCAAAGCCTCTTTACCTGGTGACGAGACGTCTTGCGAGGTGAGGACTGAGAAGTTTGTGGACACTAACGGACTGTGTGGTCCAGTGAGCGTCCAGATGACTTCGAGCGTGTATGACTGGGTCAGACGAGCGGGAGCACGCTTTCACCGGCAGAAACAGACTCCAATCGCACTGGTTGAACTTTCAAAATAAAACTTTAGAAAACAAATTCTTCCAGAAATGAGTGACGAGTTACAGTAAGCTTTACTGTAACTCCAGCTGGGACGTGGGTCGTTGACACATGACCGGGGCGTCTCCAGCTTTTCCCAAAGGGGAGAAACCAGTTGGCAGTTCGTTCTCCTCCAAAAACTAAACCAAAATCCAGGAAGTGCCCCTTAAGAAGGGGGTGTGACTTAGTCACATACTTCCTGCTGATTGGTTGTTGCACCCCTAGAGAGGGTTTGACTTTGCAAATGAGTGAGTTTGAGTGACAGATGATAGGGTAGACAAAACATAGAAAACATACGTGAGAAGATGCAGGTGCATGTGCACAAAGTCAGTACTTTGTTTTGAGAACTGATTCATTGTTTGTAGAAAGGACGGGAGACCAAAAGCAAGCTATGTCTAGCACTTTTCCTTTGAAACAAAAACAGTTCAAACAAATACGAAGGATTGTTCCTTCAACTTTCGACACTTATTCTGTCTAGAGCAGACAGTTCAAAACATGATCATTCTGAGATGTTCTCTTAACTTTGTCATATTTAAAATATACCAGTTTAGTAAAATCATCATTGAAATGACAAAAATACTGTTTGATCAATTCTGAATTAACACACATTAAAGAGAAAGTTCAATCTGATTAATTAGTGTCCATTAATTCATAATAATTGTTAAAATATATAAGTGTCCATCTGTCTCCTTGAGGTTCAAGCAAGTGTAACACTGAGTGATTCAGAGAGGTGTAGAGAGGTGTACTTGAAGGTCAAGACAGAAATATCAGAGGCTAGGTGTATCACTACAGTCCCCCTTTTTGGAAGTCATCGCCTGTCCTTGGAGATGAGTTCCAACACGAAAGGATACCACCGAATGTCTCTGACCTCTATGTAATCCAGCAAATGGAAAAAGAAAAATCAAAAAGTTCAAAATTATACTCCCATAATGTTTTTGGAAATTCCATACTGTTCGTAGGTAATCCCATTGCGGCAAGCTTTTAATCCTTTGGAAAACATAGTCTGTTAACCCATGGAGAACCGAGTCTGTGATCCCTTGGAAAACAAAGTCTTATAATCCACAACGGTAAATCCACAACGATGGGGGTTATTGATTTCATCAGCAAGAATGGAATTTAATCAGCATGTAGAGGGGATCCCTCGATTGAAGCAGAGGAGGCGGGCCTTGGATGAAGGTTGAAGACCAACGTTGGATCAGCAGGTCCCCACATCGAAGGTTGCAGGCTGGTTGGCTTCCAGTCGGTGCCACCCTGGTTCAATGTGTCATGCAATTATGTGGTTTTAGGTGGGCTTATGATTGGGATTTTACATTAGGCTCTACCTATATGCACCTGGTATGTAAGCTATCATGGATTAGATCAGCTACAATTACCAATTAAGGGGTGGATCAATGCTGTAAAAATCAGATATAGGGATCTATACCTATAGAAATGTGGAGGGCTTCTGTAACGAATGCCTCTTCATTCAAACTAATCCTCCATTCATTAATTAGTTTAGGTTAAACTAAAATGAAAAAATGAAACTAGTTTGGTCTGAATGTCTGTTGTCTTTTAGACGAACGACGCAAGATTTGGTAATCCCTATGAATTTTGAAGTCTATGGCGAGACTCATCAAAATGAATAGATCTAGAATAGAAACGATCGAATCGGTTCTACCTAAATGATTGGGAGATTAGTGTAGATTATAGTACCTTAAGTAGTATTAATCTACTATGACTCTTCAAAGATTGAGATCTTTAACAAAATGAACAGCATGTTGGCATAGTTAAAATCCATTTAAGTCTTCAACTTATCAACAATCAAAACCTCTTTTGGCTGGGAGTGTTCAGAAAACAATAACAACTTCAATAACAACAAAAGTAGCAATCAAGCAACTAAAAACAACGTTTCACTACGTCAAACTCACTCTGGTCGTCAGATTCCACGTCACACACAAGAAAAACAGTTCTTAGCTTTATAACCGATGTCAATTAAATCCTGCAGATTTAAACGGTTGTTAAGGTTAGTTTTTGTTGTGGGTTTTATGCTTAGCGTTTCTAAGTTCTAGTTGGAACGGTTTCTTTTCGCAACTAGAATAGTTTAAACTGTTTAAGCTTATTTACTATCCTGTGCTTGGACGACCTTCTTTTCCCATGAAGTCTGTGAGTTTGCGAGATCTTTGTCGTTTGTGGGGTTATTGAAATCTTTGTCCTTGACATGGGCATGGCCTAACATCACCCCCCTGTGGTCATGAGGGACCAAGCACACGGGTGTGGACGTCCGTCCATGGGCACGAGTTAGGATGCCATTGTTTAGTTTAAGCTGTTCGCGCAGTTTATGGGGAACCTTGTACAGGAACCTTATAGGTTTCGGCCAACGTACCTCTGTACGTTTACCTCTTTCTGCGTAATGCAGGTGTGTCACAACTGTCGGCGCCGTCGCAGGCGTGTCTCTGTCGTTGTGATGTATGTCTTCCCACTTCATGAAAGAAGAGGTGCTCTTTGAGTCTGTAAGAACTATGTCATCTCTGAGCAGTTCTAGATTCAAATGCTCTTGAACCAAGGTTTCATCGAAAACTTGGCTGATAACTGAATTACCTGTCCCAGAGGACAGCACAGCGTTCTCGGTGCGTGATCCTTGGACCTCTACACCGTCCTCTACCTGTGGTAGGAAGTGTGAGTCTGCCCCCCTTTCGTTTAAGGAGGGGTCCTCAAAATCAGTAACAATGAAGTCCAAGTGACTGTCAGAGTGTTGTAGACTGTCACCCTGTGGGCTCAGATGTCCTTGAACCAAGACTTCACTGAAAGCTTGGCTGTTTGCCGAATTACCTGTCCCACAGGACAGTACAGCGTCATCGGTGTGGGACTCTTGGATCTCCACACCTTCATCTACCTGTGGTAGGAAGTGGTCAGGGAGTGCTGAAGGTGTCAGCTCGCAGAGGAGGTCCTCGTGATGGGCCAGAGTCTGGTCCAACTGTTGAGTCTCCTCTGTCTCACCTGTATATGAAGGTTCACTTACCGGGCTTGTGGTCTCGGTTGGGGAATCCAATGTGACCTTAGCGGTACCTGTTGTTAGACAGTCAGTGTCCTGACCTTGGGGAGGCACCTTGAATGGCAGTGGACTGCTCACTGTGGCCCACATTGTCTGATTGCCATAATTTATAATCGCTTCAAAGCGATTTATAAAATCTTGGCCAACCACAAATGGAGCCCGGAGTGAGTCAAGATCAGACACATATACCGGGTGGTATAGTGACATCTCGCCAATCTGCATGTGAACCATGGCTATTAGGGTTGTTCTCGTCTTTGCGAGGCCCAGTTGATCACCATAAGTGTCTTTCACAAAGGGTATTTGCCTGCCAACATCGTTAGCGGCGGTCCTTAGCTCCTCAAACAGTTCGGCTGACATGACAGACACGTCTGAGCCGCTAACCAGGAGCGCTTCTTGCGCGAGGACCCCTTCCAATGTGAGTGGCAGGTAAGCTCTCTTAGCTATCCCCCTTTTTATAAAGTTACACAGAAACCGTTCAGGTTTTTCCACACGTTTCTGTGTACGCGTGACTCTGTCTGTGTAATCATCGTCGCTGTCAGCATCATGATGGCTGTCTGCCTCATGACCTTCAGGATGCGGATTTTCAGCAATGTGTTTGCTGTCGGCATCTGGACTTTCAGGACGCTGACCATCAGCAATTTGTTTGCTGTCAGCATTTATGTCAGTGTTGACGTTGTAGATGTCAACTGTGTGCACCGAGTTGTTGCAAAAGACAGTGCTGCGCGTCGCTACATCAGGATGAACAACGTTGTTCGTGTTATCATCAAGGACAACGTCACACGTTGTGTCAGCTTGGTCAACCACTGTAACATTCAAATCATTTGACAAACAAACCACAACCTCAGTCACGTCCTCGCGCGGAGGCGCCGTTTCCATAATCTGGAGCATGTGTGACTCATTGCATGTCTCGAGCTGTGCAGCTCGAGGGGCAGGGGCAGGAGGGTCGCTTCTCGTGGGTACATGTCGGGACAGACCACTTTTCAAAGGGTCACGGTTCCCAGACATCAACTTCTCTCGAAGTTCACCCACTGTGAGACCTAGGTGAGAACTCTTTTGGTTCGATCTGAACCATCTCGGTTCATCTAGAGAGCGAACATCTGCCTTTTGCGGTTCATTGCTCCTCACAGGGTTTTCAACCTGAGGGGCAGGGGGTTCAGAACTCCCCGTGAACCGACCAGAGTCACTGTTCCAGCTGGAACTGATCTGTTGTTTGTTATCATGAAAAACCTGTGTCCTCTCGCACTTTGAAGGAGAGGGAACCTCTACTACTTCCTGCGAGTGGGATGTGACCTTTTGACCTGTACAAACCTCTGATGGTATCCTAGGTTGTATTTCGGCCTCAAAAACTGACGCAGCATATTGTCTTATCACTTCCATGGAATCTTTTTTGCAATCAACCTTGAAATGAACACATTTCATTTGAAAAGGCATAAGATTCATAATGAAAAGACGTTTAAACTCCATATTTTCCTCTAGTCCAGGAATAGTTTTTCCCCCGGAGTAGACCGAGATTAGCCTGTCGTAGAATGACAGGGGATTTTCCCACTTATCCTGATGGACGTTCCTAGCAGCTAAGTAATTAGCATACGATGAGGCAGATTCCCCCAAAATGCGTGGAGCACGGGCAGGAATCCCAAGGCCCCCATCCATCCATCTAGGATAGATAGGAGAGGAGCCCCCCTCAGGTGGTTCACCTGTTTGAACGTCCATCTTTGTACTGATGTTCTGTGAAAAATCAAATAAAGTGGGTCTCATATCGCAGCTTGCAAATATGCAAAGTGTATGAGCTGCTCAGAAAACATCCAAGATGTTAAATGAAATAAAAGTCAGTGATGTTTAGTAATTTGTCGACCTGTGACAAGGTCAAACAAAAACGGCTGTCGTTGTGAGATTTTTTGTGAAAAACCAAGACAAAAGAAGCCTCATGTGTGTTATTTTAAACTTGCAGTTTAAAATAAAAATAAAAACAGTTTGTTTTGCACAGAATCAATGATAAAAGTGTCAAATTTTATCAACAACAGACATGTCTGTATTAAATCTGTGTAACTGTTCTGCCATCACATTTGATTTTATGTGAAAATCAAAATAAAGTGTGCTGTGAGTACAATATCCTCAAAATGTATCCCGTGTAAAACAGGAACAATCAACATGTACAAATTACAGGAAGACTGCGTCTTCTAATGTAACCAGCAGGGGTCACAGCGCTGGAAGTGAGTTTATCACAGCGACTGTAATTTCTCTATCTGACCGCTATAGAGGCGCTGTTATCACCAGTGAGCGCAGCCGTAGCTTTCAGCCCACACAGACATCCAACACGGATGAAAAGCATCAATCAGACAGATCTAAAGCGTAACGTGATAAGCTCTAGAACCCAGGCTCACAAAAACGAAATCATGTGAGCAAAATCGGTTGAACTGTGAAACCTTTTAAACTGCGTTTAAAAGAAATAAGGTCGGTCCTCATAAAACCGGCAAAATCGGCGTCACGTGACCTGGTCACATGGCGATCGGCAGTTTTCAGAGCAACCGGCTCCGTCCACCCACTAAAATCTCAAAAACACCGCGATTAAACAGTCTTTTCAAAGACAGTAATGGACAAACAAACACGGAAGCACGTCTCGGACAAACAGCAAGTGAAATTTGACGAGGAGCGGGGCTTCACCCACTGCGCATGCGTCAACACATACAGCGTAATCGACCAATCACAGCGAAGACAGAACTGTAGTTCTAAAACCCAAGTGTTCATGGGAAATTGTGTCTTCCAAACCTAACGCCACCCACTAGTGACGTGCCGTTCGAGCGGTGTGTTCACGGACCTGCGGTCGGTCGAACACTAGCGAGGAACGGACTTTTTAACGTTCTAAAACAGTCATAAATACCGCAAAACACCGCGGTTAAGCCAGTCTTCGACGATATTACGTGCATAGAACTCAAACAACACAAATAAACTGTCAGAAATGTGTGCAAAAATGAATCTGACAACCAGAGTCTACAGAAACCAACGTTCTTGAACGCGACACACAATGGACCAATCACAGCGTTTTAAGCAGCCATCTTGTCTCGGTACCGTTAGCTTATAGCTCGACCCAAGGTTCTAGACTCCTCTTTCACAAAATAAACGCATTTTTACACCGCAGAAAATACCGTCAATGAGCTAAAACACAACCAAGCTAACTCCCACGCCCCCAGGGGAGGCAGCACTCTAACTGTGTACAACAAACGGACTTTACGTCAAACGGAACCTGACCTCTGTCTGGCCCAAAGCGGAGTGGGTTTTCCCGAACCTCGGCAAACACGTTGTAACAGAAAAAGGCACTTAATGGAGCAGCATATATGTGAAACAGACCTTCAACAATAAATCGCAGATGTAATAGAATGAAACAGGATCGTGACTCGGCGGTCACAACAATGAAAGATGCATGCAGCCTCGTGACACGTGATGAAACGTCTCACAAGCACAGACAAAACACTTATCACGCACCCGCTCCAAGCATACGTTCAAATGTGAATGAACAAATAATTCTAACGGGAAAATAATCCAGACAATGCCACTTTTAGCAACTCCCGGACACTCACCAGCCAAAACTATTCTTACAAGCCCAAAACCAGGATGTAAACTAATGCCAACAAACACCGTAACAACAAGCTACACAAAACAACTTAATAAACGTTCCAGGAACTCGGACGAGCCACCAATTGTAATAGATTAATAATGAGTAATAAATGTATAGTAAGGTATTTAAACACTTACTGATTTACTATTATTGTAGATGCGCAGTTTAGCAGACTTTAATCTTGCACAAACTGCCACCAAAGAGCGAGTTCTTCCTTTTTCCGATACTAAGTTGTTTTTACTGTGATTAGACAAGAAATGTAATTTCACGCTTAGACTTCAATTTATATTGGTCTACCAAAAATATAGACCTTTTATTGAAACTATCACAAGAATTACATTAAAACATTTGTATCGATATTAGCTCTGATTTAATAACTACGTTGACAAGAATTCAAATTAAAACAAACAGACAGTTGGACCTTTCTGTTGGCACATTACTTAAAGTTTACCATGATGAAAACAAACATATTAATAGCTTATGAAAAATAAGAAATAGGAGGAAGGAGTTCTGGAGCTAAGTTAACCAAAGTTGTTTACTTTGAACCAACCAGGGTGGCAAGCTTTCCCATACGGATCAGGCTGAGCCTCCAACACGTGCAGCATACAAGCAAAGCCTCTTTACCTGGTGACGAGACGTCTTGCGAGGTGAGGACTGAGAAGTTTGTGGACACTAACGGACTGTGTGGTCCAGTGAGCGTCCAGATGACTTCGAGCGTGTATGACTGGGTCAGACGAGCGGGAGCACGCTTTCACCGGCAGAAACAGACTCCAATCGCACTGGTTGAACTTTCAAAATAAAACTTTAGAAAACAAATTCTTCCAGAAATGAGTGACGAGTTACAGTAAGCTTTACTGTAACTCCAGCTGGGACGTGGGTCGTTGACACATGACCGGGGCGTCTCCAGCTTTTCCCAAAGGGAGAGCCGGTTGGCAGTTCGTTCTCCTCGAAACACTAAACCAAAATCCAGGAAGTGCCCCTTAAGAAGGGGGTGTGACTTAGTCACATACTTCCTGCTGATTGGTTGTTGCACCCCTAGAGAGGGTTTGACTTTGCAAATGAGTGAGTTTGAGTGACAGATGATAGGGTAGACAAAACATAGAAAACATACGTGAGAAGATGCAGGTGCATGTGCACAAAGTCAGTACTTTGTTTTGAGAACTGATTCATTGTTTGTAGAAAGGACGGGAGACCAAAAGCAAGCTATGTCTAGCACTTTTCCTTTGAAACAAAAACAGTTCAAACAAATACGAAGGATTGTTCCTTCAACTTTCGACACTTATTCTGTCTAGAGCAGACAGTTCAAAACATGATCATTCTGAGATGTTCTCTTAACTTTGTCATATTTAAAATATACCAGTTTAGTAAAATCATCATTGAAATGACAAAAATACTGTTTGATCAATTCTGAATTAACACACATTAAAGAGAAAGTTCAATCTGATTAATTAGTGTCCATTAATTCATAATACTTTAAAATCATCATTGAAATGACAAAAATACTGTTTGATCAATTCTGAATTAACACACATTAAAGAGAAAGTTCAATCTGATTAATTAGTGTCCATTAATTCATAATACTTGTTAAAATATATAAGTGTCCATCTGTCTCCTTGAGGTTCAAGCAAGTGTAACACTGAGTGATTCAGAGAGGTGTAGAGAGGTGTACTTGAAGGTCAAGACAGAAATATCAGAGGCTAGGTGTATCACTACAGTTTGTTCAAATATGCTGATAGCTGAGGGATCCAAGATGGTGGAAAGGAGTTAGACGCTTCGTCGGAGTTTCTCCCAAAACTTGCAGAAAACCGGCATTTTTAACAACCTTTGGTATTCAATAGCAATGCCAAATAATCACTCGGCGAAAAAAAGGTTTACTACCACTCCTCAGAGTTCACCTAAGAGAACCAGCATCACAAGAAAAGGCAAAATGGAGCAAGAATCCCTACTCAACGTCGTGAAAGAGGAGCTAATGAAAGCTATTCACGAACAAGGAGCTTCCATCAAGAAGTCTCTGGGAAAGTCGATGGATGAGCTCAAAAGGTCAGTTGAATTTATTTCTGCTGACTTGCAAGAAATTAAAGGAACTTTACATAACACTGTGAAGAGAGTGGATGCTGCTGAAGAGAAAATTAAAATGCTGGAGAACAAAGTGGCCGAATTGTCACGTGACAAACGCCGCTGTAACCTACGCCTGCGTGGTGTGCGTGAGGCTGAGGGTGAAGATGTGAGGAGAAAAGTGGTAGAAATCTGCGAGAACATATAGCTCCAAGCCACAAAGAGAAGTTTGCTGAAGTGATAGACTCAGTACACAGGCTTGGAAGAAACACAGCTGCGCCTCGGCACTACCCGAGGTATATCTTCATCCAGTTTTCCACGAGGCACTACAGGGAAGTAGTGTGGAAGATGTCGAAGAATGTTGAATACATGACCCAGAGGAAGCTGCGCTTCATGGAGGACCTGCCACCGGAGGATCAAGAGAAAAGAAAAAGGCTGTGGCCCATCATCAAAAAGGCACGTGAGGAGAAGAAGCGGGCCTACTTCGTTGGGGGAAGGGCCTTTGTGGAGAACAATGAAATTTTCTAACAGTTGTTCTGAAAAGGGAGAATACTCTATGATTAATTCAATCTAAGAGTTAATCGCTGCTCTGACTTTTGTGTTTGTTTGTTTGTGTGTTTGTTTGTTTGTTAAACATTTCTACTTTAAAATTTGTTTCTGTTAAT
>JBBPBX010105389.1:0-10685 GCA_038048925.1 Garcialebias charrua | reverse complement strand
GTACAGGTGGAAGGTAAAGAGGTGGAAGGGAGCAAAGGGATAACGGGTGAAGGGAATTGGGAAGAACAGGAATACTGTACCAAACCAAAAAGGCGTTCAATACAAGATCAACTAAACTTTATTTGTAACAGAAGACGTTTCGCTACGTCTTCTGTTACAAATAAAGTTCAGTTGATCTTGTATTGAACGCCTTTTTGATTTATCATGTCCTGGACAACTGAGAATCTTCACCAGCATACTGTACCAAACATTTGCTTGCAATGTACAAGCACATGGAAAGCTAAAAAAGAAACCAAAAATTAATCCCTCAGGAACAAGCTTTGCAAAAAACTGATGCAGAAGGAAATGCAAATCACTCAGAATGTGGAAATAAATCTTGATTTTTATTTGATTTGATTTGATTTTTTTTTTATAATTCTTACATCGTTTGAGTTGTCTAAACGAGAGCCATAGAGAGTGAGAATTGCGACTCTCTTTGATCTCGCCAATAGGCGGTCACGTGGTTCACGCAGCTCTCAATAGTTCCAAACAGCTCATCGCTGTCAGTCAGTTTGAACAGCTACTGGCACAACATAACACAAAAATCGACTTTTCTTACTTCGTCCGGCGTCTTTCAGTAATTATTGAGCAGTAACAAACTGATTACTTAACTGATTACTGATTATTTCACTGACTGTGCGTTTTATTAAGGCATTTTTAGACGTGGCAGATGCATTTATCATTACAGTGAAACGAGAAAACACATTTGTTAGAAAAAAATGTCTATGCAATACAATGATCAATATAGCCATGTCAACAGTGTTTTATAATGTTGCACACGTAAAAAAAAAAAAATACAGAGTAGCACCTATTTAAAGCTATTTCTGATGTTCTCTGCATGAGAATGCTCTACCTTGTCCTCCATGCCAGCAGTTCAGCTCTGCTCCAACTTACCTTAGATCTGGGATGAATTCTTAATTTCTGCACATTATATAATTGTTCTATTTGTTTTTTGTTTTGTTTTTTAAATAGCAACTGAGTACCTGGATAACAGAGTTGATTGTGCTGTAGCCTGACTACTACTGTAAAATTGTAATTCACTGATTAAAATGTTAATTTAAATGAAACCGTTTCTAGTTAAAATCATAACAGATGATAAAACAAGTGTTAATTGTGCAAAAATAAATTACCAAACGATTTATTATAAAATATGTAAAATGTAAAACAAGCTTTAATAAAGTACTTTTACTACTATTGAAACCATTTATTAATTACATCATCTCAAGTCAGCAGGAGCAACATCGTCATCATCAAAGCAACACAAAACTGAGTGCTATAACTTTAATCTGCAGAAACATTTTCAATCAGGGCTCAAAATGTTTAACTGTCAAAATGTGCAAGGAAATAAACTAATCTCATTCTACAGGCACATTTTGTGAGAAGGCGGTTTACAAAGACACAGTTAGGCCGTGTGAGACTGAAAGAGGGTCCAACCATTTGTGTTCACACTGCACTAAAAGGCCTAATATCCGGGGAGATACAACAGTATGCAAGTCTATGTATCCGCCACATATCCAGTATGTTTCCGGTGATATACGGGGAGTTCTCATCTGTAACAGATCCTAGTACAGGATATCCCATGTATACCCATCTGTGATAGATCCTAGCACTGGATATTTTCTGGATACTCATACATGATCAATCCAAGTATAGGATATTTTCTGGATACACATCTGCTATAGATCCTAGTATAGAATATTTTATGTATACCCATACTTGAGATATCCTAGTATTGGATATTTTCTGGATACCTATATGAGAAAGATCCTACTATTGGATATTTTCTGGATACCTATATGAGAAAGATCCTACTATTGGATATTTTCCATATACGTATCTGTGATAGATCCTAGTATTGGATATTTTTGGATACCCAAACATAATAAATCCTAGCATTGGATATTTTCCAGATACAAATCTGTGATAGATCCTAGTATTGGATATTTTGTGGATACTCATACATAATAAATCATAGTATTGGATATTTTCTGGATACACATCTGTGATAGATCCTAGTATTTGATATTTTCTGGATACCCATACATAATAAATCCTAGTATTGTATATTTTCCGGATACACATCTGGCAGATCCTCATATTGCATATTTTCTGGATATCCATACATAATAAATCCTAGCATTGGATATTTTCCGGATACACATCTGTGATAGATCCTAATGTTGGATATTTTTTGGATACCCATCTGACAGATCCTCATATAGGATATTTTCTGGATATCCATACATAATAAATCCTAGCATTGGATATTTTCCGGATACACATCTGTGATAGATCCTAATGTTGGATATTTTCTGGATACCCATCTGACAGATCCTCATATAGGATATTTTCTGGATACCCATACATAATAAATCCTAGCATATGGATATTTTCCGGATATTCATCTGACAGATCCTAGTATTGGATATTGTCTAGATACCCATACTTAAAAAATCCTAGCATTTGGATACTTTCCGGATACACATCTGTGATAGATCCTAATATTGGATATTTTTTGGATACCTATACATAGTAAATCCTAGTATTTGACATTTTCCAGATACATATCTGACAGATCCTCATATTAGATATTTTCTGGATACCCATACATAATAAATCCTAGCATTTGGATATTTCCGGATACACATCTGACAGATCCTAGTATTGGATATTGTCTGGATACCCATACATAAAAAATCCTAGCATTTGGATACTTTCCGGATACACATCTGTGATAGATCCTAATGTTCGATATTTTCTGGATACCCATACATAGTAAATCCTAGTATTTGACATTTTCCGGATACACATCTGACAGATCCTCATATAGGATATTTTTTGGATACCTATACATAATAAATCCTAGCATTTGGATATTTTCGGATACACATCTGACAGATCCTAGTATTGGATATTGTCTGGATACCCATACATAAAAAATCCTAGCATTTGGATAATTTCCGGATACACATCTGTGATAGATCCTAATATTGGATATTTTCTGGATATCCATACATATTAAATCCAAGTATTGGATATTTTCCAGATACGCATCTGACAGATCCTAGTATTGGATATTGTCTGGATACCCATACATGAAAAATCCTAGTATAGGATATTTTCCGTATATATATATATATATATATATATATATATATATATATATATCTGTTACTCCCAAACTCCCTCCTAAACAATTTAAATTTACATACTGTATACAATATTTTAAATAAACAATCCATATAGCATGTGTTGTTTATGTAAAATATTGTATATATAGTAGTATTAAAATTTAAATTGTTTATTTAAGAAGGGAGTTTGGGAGTAACAGGTGATGAGTGTGATTGCAACCTGGCACGTGTCATGACAAAAGTTGACTGAACTTGAACTATCCTACTTTGCTGTTTTTCACTTATCGCTAGTGGGCGTGTTCCCACCAGCAATACGCATGGTCCAGCGCACCTCATGGTCCCAAACACCTGTGATAAACGAGGGACTATATAAAACTAACAAACCGGTGTGTGTGTTTGTCTTTTTTTTAAAGTAAAAACTAATTTAAATTATTTTCAGAAATGCTGTCTTGAATAATTTTGTAGATGTTGAACAACACTATGCAAAACATTAAAATTTCTTTGTTTAAAAGAGCATTTCTTGTACAGTACTGTAGTTTGTTTTGGGCATGTTTTATGTTTGAGTTTTTTGTTAAATAAGTTCTATTCTATTCACATAATAAATGTTTACTCAGCAGAGGTAAAAAGTAATACTGACAATAATTCACATTAGCTTTAAAGAACCTTGACCAAAAGACATTTTTCATCTTATTTTGTTCACTTCTGCTTAGTTGAGAAAGTCCCAATTGTTCCTTTAGGACTAAGGCATTACCATCTGGTTCCCACTGAAAACCCATTCGGGGCCCGTTAAACCCATACAAAAAGGCCTAATATCTGGGGAGATACAACAGTATGCAAGTTTACGTATCTGCCACATATCCAATATGTTTCTGGTGCTATATGGGGAGATCTCATCTTTAACAGATCTTAGTACAGGATATCCCACGCATACCCATCTGTGATAGATCCTAGTATTGGATATCTTCTGGATACCCATCCATAATAAATCCTAGTATTGGATATTTTCCAGATACCCATACATGAAAAATCCTAGTGTAGGATATTGTCTGGATATGTATATTTAACTGTACACTTGCATATTGTGTGTGTGTGTGTGTGTGTGTGTATGTGTGTGCATGTGTGTGTGTGTGCAGGGGGTTATGGAGAACAAGATCTGTGAGTTTGGTGGTCCTATCACTGCGTTTAGTTGGAAATCCTAACCCCAATTTGTTAAAATACAAATACCCATAATTCATAGGGAGAACGTAGGACGGACAGGAATCTCATAAATTGCGGTCAGGGAGTTATGGAGAACAAGATCTGTGAGTTTGGTGGTCCTATCACTGCGTTTAGGTGGAAATCCTAACCCCAATTTGTCCAAATACAAATACCCATAATTCATAGGGAGAACGTAGGACGGACAGGAATCTCATAAATTGCGGTCAGGGAGTTATGGAGAACAAGATCTGTGAGTTTGGTGGTCCTATCACTGCGTTTAGTTGGAAATCCTAACCCTTGGTCAAAATACCATAATCCAAAAAAAGGTGTTGGGAAAGTGTTGAAAGTTCCGATCAGCTCTGCAAGGTGCTGGCCAATATCTTTAACACATGCCCTGTAGACAGATCCCGTCTGCCTGAAGACCACACCACAATCATCCCAGTCCAAAAAAGCTCTACAGTGACTGCTCTGAATGACTGTTGGCCAGTGGCCCTCACCCGATAGTCACTAAATGCTTCGAAAAACTGGTCATGACCCACATCAAAACAACCATCATCAACAAGGACCCTCGAGTATGCATACTGTGAGAACCAATCAACAGAGGATACCATCTCCTCTGTGGTCCACACTGCTCTCACCCACCTGGAACAGAAGGACTCATACACCCATGCTCTTTGTGGACTTCACATCTGCCTTCAAAATCATGATCCCCCAAACCCTGATGGACAAATTACTAACACTAGGACTAAGCCCCTCCATTTGCAACTGGTTCCTTGACTTCTTAACTAACAGACTTCAGTCAGTGATGATCCACAACTTCTCCTCTTCCACCATAACCCTCAGCACTGGCTCTCCTCAAGGATGTGTGTTGAGCCCTCTCCTGTTCACTCTGCTCACATATGATTGTGCAGATACCCATCCAGGTTGTCATAAAGTTTGCAGCTGATACAGCTGTGGTGGGATGCATCACAAACTATGATGAGTCCAGCTACAAGCAGGAGGTGGAACACCTGGAGAGCTGGTGCAAAGCCTGATCAAGAAAGTTCACCAGAGACTCTATTTCCTCAGGCGGCTGAGACGAGCTGGTCTGAGCAGCTCAGTCCTCACCTCCTTCTACAGGTGTGCAGTGGAGAGCATCCTGTGCTCCAGCATCAATGTGTGGCATAGAGGCTGCACAGCTGCAGAAAGAAAAGCTCTGCAGAGAGTGGTGAAGGCTGCACAGAAGATGTTGGAGTCAGTCTCCCCACCATCACAGACATTTACACCTCCAGATGCAGGAAGAGAGCCACCTGCATCATGAAGGACCACACTCACCTAGCACACACACTTTTTGCCCCACTCCCCTCAGGAAGGATGTTGAGGAGCATTAAGTGTACAACCACTAGACTGAGGAACAGCTTCTACCCTGAGGCTGTTAATTAGACTCATGAATATCTAACCAGAATGGTCACTGTGAAACATCACATCATATTGCTGCTGATCTGTTTCACGTTGCTGCTGATCTGTTTCATGTTGCTGCTGATCTGTTTCATGTTGCTGCTGATCTGTTTCATGTTGCTGCTGATCTGTTACATGTTGCTGCTGATCTGTTTCATGTTGCTGATCTGTTTCATGTTGCTGCTGATCTGTTTCATGTTGCTGCTGATCTGTTTCATGTTGCTGCTGATCTGTTTCATGTTGCTGCTGATCTGTTTCATGTTTCTGATGCTGCTGATCTGTTTCATGTTGTTGCTGATCTGTTTCATGTTGCTGCTGATCTGTTACATGTTGCTGATCTGTTTCATGTTGCTAATCTGTTCATGTTGCTGCTGATCTGTTACATGTTGCTTATCTGTTTCATGTTGCTAATCTGTTCATGTTGCTGCTGATCTGTTTAATGTTGTTGCTGATCTGTTTCATGTTGCTGATCTGTTCATGTTGCTGCTGATCTGTTACATGTTGCTTATCTGTTTCATGTTGCTGATCTGTTCATGTTGCTGCTGATCTGTTTCATGTTGCTGCTGATCTGTTTCATGTTGCTAATCTGTTCATGTTGCTGCTGATCTATTTCATGTTGCTGCTGATCTGTTTCATGTTGCTGATCTGTTTTGTGTTCATCTGCTCATGCAAACTCATGTTCGTGCTGCTCGTTGGAGTATGTTATTCTATATATTAGTGCTTAGTGTATTTTTAGTTGGCGTTTTTCTTAGTTCACATCTTAGAGCTTAGTAATGTTTATTTTATATTTTATTGTTGGATGTAACTGGGATGCAGTGTACATAATCTCGTTTCATCACATGTACTACATGTGGTGTGAATGACAATAAAGACTCTCTGACTCTGACTTTTGTTATGTACAGTACATGCATCCCAGGTAATGCTAAATGCTGGTGATATGTGCTGGCTGCTGGGTGGGCTATAGTACAAAGGAGGCATACTTGAATGACATTCTTTGGGGGGTGGGGTCATCAAACCATAATAAGGAGCTTCATTGAAGTCCCTCTAGGCTCCATTGAGAGCAAGTTGTTTTTGTGAGACAGAGAGTGAGAACCTGGAACATATTTTCTTTGATTACAGGGTAGTTCAACAATTTTGGCTTGATTTTAAAATGTGGATCCAATCCAAAGGGATTCAGCTACTTACTCTCACTTTAAAAGAAATCAAATTTGGGTTAATTAATACAAATGGAAATCCCGACCAGTCCAGGTACTCTGTTTGTCCTCACCCCCTCCTCCTCTGTTCCCCCTCTCCTCCCTTCCCAGCTCTGGGTGAGAGCATTTTGCGGGGGTTATCACATTTTAAATAAGCTTAAATGTTGAGGACAATTGGTTGTAATTTTTCTCAGTACATTACCTTACTTGTCAGTAAATATTATTACTTACTGTTTTTGCATAACGTGTAGTCACGAAAACAAGATACTATAAGAAAGTGGAGCGGTCCACCCCCTTCTTTTTTTTTACTAGTGGTATGTCCCTACCTCTTCCGGATTTCATCATGCTGCAGCTGCTGGTTTTTTGCATGTGCGTCTGACTGAACCCTGTAATTGAATGCTACTCTGAGCACCTCTGCAGTAAGTTGGGTGATTTAATCTTATCTATGTTTATTTAAAAATACCTACGTTGTTTTGTACGTATGTCGCAGTTTAATATAAGTCAACTAACATAAAAATTCATGAATATTGGCGTGTACTTATTAATTTAGCTCCGTTTACAAATAGAAACTGAACCGTACAGTTTCGGTGTATGTTGTCAGACCTATTCGTTAACATTTCGCTGTGTTTCGAAACTTCAAGTGTTATTTTAATCTTTTGTCAACCCGGGCAAATTCAAACGGGCCAATCGAGCGTTGCTACTGACTGACGTTGTGCGAGTAAACCAATCAAAAGCGTACATGGGGGGGGGTCGCACAACGTGATTCAGTAACAATGCGCGATTAGTCCGTTTAAAAACAGACCAATCGCGTGCTGTTACTGAATCACGTGGTGCGAGTCAGCAAATCAAAACCGTGCATATTGGGTGACTCATGCCAAAACAGGAAAAATTGTAATATATAATCATTTTTCAATGTTTTATTTGTTCTTACAACCTTTTTATATTGATTCTTATCTTTTTGTAACTGTTCAGCACTTTGTTTGAAAGCGCTTTATAAATAAAATTATTATTTATTAAAGTTTGGTTGTGCATTTTGTAAAGTCTCAGACTGTATTGGTCCTGGTATAGTTATAATTAGACATTTAGTTAGGCTAATATTTCATAATGAACAATAACAATATTATAGTATAATTAACTTGCTTGATTTTGATCCAAATCTACAATTATTCAATGTTTCAGCTTTTTTCAATGCAGCATATTAATCCCCCATCTCTCTTTTTTTTTCTTCTTTTTTTCAGAATCACATACCAGTTTCAAGACAACAGCATTGAAAAAAGGTAAGATGTAGGAAGTTGTTACTCCTTCATTCTGGCTCATTATTGTCCAAAAATACTACTGTATCCTGATAAACTGCATCTGGATAAAGTGAATTTAATTGTGGTTGGATCAGAAGAGTAAATAGTTACCATTCTGACACCACATTAGTTTGTACACAATCCATCACTGCTGCATGCCTTTAAAAAAAATATTATTATTTTTTTTTTTGGGGGGGAGAGAGATCACCTCCCAATAAATGTATTTTGGAAAATATTTTACTTTTGATACTTAAAGTGCGACTAAACCCCTGTGGATCGGTAACTCCTTCCAAAATCTCCCTGAAAATGGGCGTGTCGAGAGACAAGGAGGGGTGGAGGTAGAGTTGTGCTTTTGTTCACGCCTCCACCTGCAACAGCCTAAAACAAATTAAACCTCTAGACAACATACACCAAGCAACAACAGAATAAACATGTAGATGTATTTATCCATTCCACCCATTCCATCCAAAACCAAAGGCCTAAAGAAATGAAAATGAAAATAAAAATAAAACCGCTTGTCAGGAGTGAAATGCAGCATTTCCATATAAGGTATGCACTTCTCACCTCTGCAGGGGATTGGCTCTGCTTGAACCACCTGTGTGACATCACACATGAGCAGACATGTCACACATGAGCATTTGCACAAATAAGAAAATTAAGGTGTAATCCACCAGTTCAACCCATAGAACTACCGTAAACACATATTTAGACCAAATATTGCCAAATATTGCCAATTTACACAGATATGCACAATTATGTGAGAATAAACACAGCCATAGTGCTAGATAACATTTTAAACACATTCTAGGGAGTTTATCAGCTAAAAAAAGTTAATTTTGGGTTTAGTCGCACTTTAAGTACAAAATAAATAAGATACTTTAGGACTTTTACTCCAGTAATATTCTTACAGGAGACTTTAACTTTTACCAAAGTAATTTTATGATAAGGTACTTGTACTTTTACAAAAGTATTACTTTGAGGTACTTTATACAACACAAATTAACAATTTGTACGGGTATACAATGTTGCTTAAAAGCTAAACATCACACAAAGCCCCCAGAGACTGGTTTCCATTGTGGTCCTGTGTATTCTATTCATCTGAGTTCTATCCTGATTAAATACAGAAAATGCCCTTTCTGTTAACAAACTGTTCCCTGTTGAACAAACAATAACATTTCTAACCAAAATAAAATCAACATCAATTATGCGCAGACACATGCTCCAACCTTTCAAAATGTATGCAAAGATGAAGTTGTATGAATGTTTGTGTTTTACAGATGGAACCACACAGATGACAGCAATGAAGAGCAGCTTTTGAAAGGCAAGTCTGTTGGACATTCCTCAATCCGTGTATGGTTCGTTCTTTCGTTATTCCGTTTCAAAATAAAAACCAAATAACCAAACAAGCTTTGGTTATTTGGTTTTTTCGTTTTAAAACGAAATTACAAAAACGGTTTTTAAACGGTTTTTTCATTATTTCGTTTTTAAAACGAAATTAGAAAAACGGAATTGCTAAAAATAAAAAAAGGGGAACGTTTTGGTTTTTGATTAAACCAAAGACGAGCTTTTATTTTGTTAATTGAACACGGGAGTTTATGGCGGAACCGGAAACAAACTCCCCGGTGCTGTGCGAATTTCTGTTCCCCAATCCCCAGTGAGAATCTGAGCTGCGTAACACTCCACCCACGTTAAACCAGCACTAACGGAGCACTAACCATTCATACTACTGTATTTGCTTTAATTTTTGACGTGTGTGGGGTGTCAGCTTGACGCAGCTGAGAATCTGTTCCCCCTGTGTCGGGAGCGCGCACTGCAACCCGAGAGGCGGATCAGACCGTGTTCAAGGCGCATCTCTCTGTGAAACGAGTCCACACTTATCTTGTCACGGTTATAACTCATTTTAATACTCCTGGTGATAAATAAATATAAACCCTCCACATAAATATAAACCCTCCACTAACAAAATAAACCTGGTCTTGTGTGGGGTGTTATAACCTACAGTTTTTTTTTTATCGCTGACAGAATCTAGATTTGGTCATGTAACCTGCCATGCCAACTACAAATTTTAATAACTTCCTGCAAAGATAAGTGTAGGCTTTCTGGTAGGCTAAATCTCGTTCAAATAAAAAATGACTGGAGAAAAATTATTTCCAGCTGCTATTTTTGTTAGTTAATGTCTGTTTTTTCCATTATTTGAGAGAAAAAATGATTTTAGAAATAACAAAGTCAGAGAATTTTATTGTCATTTGCATCACATGTGGTACATGTGATGAAACGAGATTATGTACACAGGGTCCCAGTTATATCCAACAATAAAATGTAAGAGAAAAACAGTAATAACATCTAAGATATGAACTAAGAAAAACATCAACTAAAAATACACTAAATAAAAA
>JBBPBX010105388.1:0-11593 GCA_038048925.1 Garcialebias charrua | reverse complement strand
AACGATAAACAGGTAATGACCGCAAAAGGGATCATTGACCTGAAACTGCTCTGGAACCAACGAGAACTGGATCACCCGTTCCTCGTGGTCCCGAACTTACCACATGCAACCTACATAGGCTCCGACATTTTGGTAAGATTAGGTGTCCGAGTGGACATCAACAACAATGTACTGTGGTCACTAGACACAGCCACAAGTGACTCTCCTGTGCTAACCACAGAGAACCTTAAGGCTGGACAGACCATTCCAGAGGTCTGCCAGATTGCTAACAGCCATAACACTGCGGTACCACCTCAGGTTATGAACAAGCCAGTGATGTGTCACATCATGAAAGGACAAGCTATTAGCACAAAACAGGCATACTTTCAACCATCTCCTATGTTTTTCAAATTGGGACTGTCCATAGAGGCCACATGCCACGTGACCCTCGACTGCAGAACCACGACTGTTGCTGTGTGCAACACAAGCACAGAAGAGGTACTGATCCCAAAAAACACACAGTTAGGATGGTTGATCTCTACTGATTTTCATGATTTTGAGCTAAGCATTCCATTTCTGGGAGGACTCCCAGAAAACTTGATCCCAAATCAACACACGGGGCAAGTCTTGTTCACGAAACCAACACAGGCCATAGCTCTTTTCTCCCCCACTGAGTCCGACCAGGACACTGTCCGCAGGTTCGGTTTCAACAAAGGAGACAGTCTATGCCCCCAAACTTACAGTGCACTACCTGTTGACAGGTTTTACGACACTGAAGGGGACTCACTGGAGCTCCCCAAAGAACAAGAACCCCTCTCAGTTGCTTCACAGATTGACCAGGTGGTCGCCCAAGCCGACGCCCTGAAAACTGATGAAGAAAGGGACAAACTTCGCAAAGTTCTTCTAAAATATGAGAAATCATTCTCAACTGACTCGATGGATTGTGGGTTGACCACGCTCCACACAGTGAGCATCCCAACCCCGCCTAATGCTCCCCCTGCATTTGTCAGACAGTACAAGATTCCTCTGGCAGCACATCAACCTATCAGAGAAATCATTAATGACCTGTTAGAAAAAGGTATCATCCGATACTGTAACAGCACTTACTCTGCGCCTTTATGGCCGGTGTTAAAACCAAATGGTAAGTGGAGACTCACTATAGACTACCGAAAGCTAAACAAACAAGTTCCCTTATCCAGATGGCCTATGACGCAACTCCAACAGGAACTGCCCAAGGTCACCAATGGTAAGTACTTCTCGACCCTCGACGTCGCCTCTGGTTTTTGGACCATCCCTGTGCGCGCCGAGGACCAGTACAAACTAGCTTTCACTTTTGGTGGCCGTCAATACACCTTTAACAGGTGTCCCTTTGGCTACGCTAACTCACCTGCAGAGTTCAACATCTTCTTGAACAAAGCATGTCCAGACGCCCATGAGCGTGGGACACTGATCTACGTGGACGATGTCCTTCTGAGGCAGCCAACACTGGACTCACATTTGGCTGAGATCGACCACGTTCTGAATCAACTAACAACTGCTGGTGCTAAGATATCACTGTCAAAATGCCAATGGTGCAGAACCAAGGTGGACTACGTTGGCCTACTTGTAGGTCCAGACGGAGTACAACCACAGCTGACTCGCACCCAAGGCCTCGACAATCTCAAAGTCCCCACCAATCTCAAAGAACTACAAAGTTTTCTGGGCGTGTGTAACTACTCGAACCAATTCATCGAAAACTATGCGGACCTTGCGAAACCACTGACTGAACTCCTTAAAAAAGACGTACCATTTGTTTGGACTGACAAACAGCAACAGGCAATGGACGCTCTTATAAACAGGATCAAGTCAGCCCCTTGTTTAGTCTACCCAGACTACAACAAAGAGTTTTACTTGGAAGTGGGCTTCTCAGCTCATTGCATAAGTGCAGGTCTGTACCAGATACACGACAGAGACAAACGTGTAGTAGCCTACGCCAGCAAAACGATGGCAGGCCCCGAGTTGAGATTCTCAGACTGTGAGAAAGCTTTACTGACCACAGTGTGGGCAGTTAAACATTTCTCCAGCTACATTGGTGGACAGAAAATCATTGTGGAAACACAACACCAGCCAGTGACCTTTCTTAACAGTGAACGCATCAGAGATGGTGTGGTGACAAACTCACGTGTTGCAACGTGGCTCATGGCGCTTCAAAGTTTTAACCTAGACATACGTTATGGTCAAAACAAGAAGTCTCATCTGGGGACGGACTTGGCAATCTGCCAGAAGTGTACACAAGATGTACCAGCCACCCAGCCGCCGGTTGAGGTAAAACCCCCAGTAACTGAAGACCCGAATCACCACTTCTTTGATGACAATATCTGCAAAGATATGACAACATTGTACGTGGATGGATCTTCATTCCTCCGCGACAAAATCTGTAGGGCAGGTGTTGGAGGAGTTCTCCTCCAAGACCAAGAACAGATAACTTTCAGCTACAAATTAGGATCTCAGACTTCTCAGTACGCTGAGATTGCAGGAATCCTAATAGCTCTCCAGATGGTAGTAGAACGCTCCATCAAGACGCTAGTCATCTGCACTGACTCTAACTATGCTCGTTTGAGTTTCGCTTGTCACCTCGCTGTGTGGAAACAGAACGGTTTCCTAACAAGCGACAGAAAAGTGGTCAAACACAAAGAGCTTTTCATAGCGTGTGATCACTTGGTGACATCTCACGACTTACAGATCTACTGGAAGAAAGTTCCAGGACATTCTAGAGTCCCAGGCGATGACAAGTACTACAATGACATTGCAGATTCCTTAGCCAAAGAAGGTGCCGACGAAGGTCCTCTATGGTCCTTCGACCCCTCCTGGTTAATCAAGACTCTGTCAATACAACCTACAGTCAGGGTAATGGCAGTCACACGTGCACAGGCCGCAGCCAGACCTGCTGACAACGCAGTCTCTGTACGACCCGCACTGACTGACCCAGACATCATCCAACTACAGAAGTCGGATCCTGCTATCAACTCCATGATACTGTACCTGACTGATCCGGAGAAAAACACTCCGTCTAAAGACGAACTGGATTCCGATCCAGACCTTAAAGTCCTTTATCAGCTGCGCAAACAGCTAAAACTAATCAAAGGCATCCTAACTTTCGCTCATGGACCAACGTCCTCACCTGTGTTCGTGGTTCCCCATGAACAAAGGGGGGTGATGTTAGTTCATGCCCATGATCTCCCGTCCGCAGGACACAAAGGAGATAAAGCCACGCTGACGGCATTAAAACAAATTGCCTATTGGCCTGGAATGAAAAAGGATGTCAAGGACTACATTGAAGGGTGCGTGGTCTGTGGCCAGTTTCAGCCAACCAGACCACTTCACAGAGCACCACTGCAAAGCAGAGGCATTGCATTCCCATGGTCTGACCTCCAGATCGACTGGGTTGGACCACTCACTAAGAGCTCTAGAGGAAATAAATATTTTCTCACGGTAACCTGTGCATTTACCAAATGGGTAGAATGCCTACCAGCTCCTAACGACACAGCACAAACCACTGCTATGTTGTTAATGAATCATATATTCTCAAGGTTTGGACTTCCCCTTCGGGTGAACTCAGACCAAGGTACTGAAATATATTTCTATCAGTATTGCATTACACCCATTATGTTCCATTATTTGTATTCACTTAATTCTGCCTTATAATGTGAAATGTGACACTAGGCAGAACGTTTTTCTCTCGGGCTTTGTTTTCACTAGGGAACAGTTACACGCCTGCACATACACAGACATAACACTGGATGATTGACATACAGAGCTGATAGTTTGTTGACAGAAAGGAGGGTCACGTGGTAGTGTAGGTGGTTCCAGGGCGGTCCTGAAGCAGTCCAAGGAGGTTCCAGGGTCCAAGGAGGCGGTGACGACATCCGGGGTTTTTATAACCGTGGCCCTGCCTTTGAAGATGTGTGTGTGGACTGTGTTGGAGTCAGGTCTGTTGTCTGCTGTAAGGTTTATTCTTATATGTACAATAAACCTACATAAAATTTGCACATTCGTTTCAGAGCTTCCTTCAACCTTTTGAATTCGCAACAATTTGGTGACCACCGACGTGGAGAGGTTTGCAGTTTCGTCTGAAACGAGAGATGATTTGGAGGGTTCCCCCCCCCACCGCCGACAGAGACGAGCACGCGCGCAGTCAACAGCCGGTGATTCACAGAGGTGAGCAGGACTCCTATTACACAAAACGTCTGCGTTTGGACACACTAAATTATTTGTTGACTGAGGGCTGTTTGTCTCCAGGTGGCCAATGGTTTATAATGTTAGCAGCTAAAAGTAAAAAAAATGTGAACTACTGTTGGTATTTCATTTGAATGTGCATTTTTTTTGCGGTTTTTGTACATGTAAGTAAGGTGAAGAGCACATAAGTCCCACACACGCGTAGGGATAATTTACGAGTGCCTTGTTTGCCCTTCCCCCACATCCCCCTTCTGAGCTCCGGCCTGTCGGCTGGGAGACACGTTTCCTTTGGACTCCGGGAAACCGTGGGGTCGAGGCTCCATCGTGAACTCCGGGCATCTGTCGCCGTTGAGTCACAGGGCTTTCATCCGACACGCGGTTTTGCCGTTCAGAGTGGATTGCCGCTCCGGGGTCACAGGTCGCTGTGCGTGTGATTAGGTCACATCCGGGACTGTGATCGCTGTTAAGAGTCACATTTTTCCTCCCCTTCCCAGTTAAAGTCGATTACCGTATTTTCCACTGTATAGGTCGCACCCATTTTTTTAAGATAACTTTCTTTTCTTTTTATTATTTTTTGTTTTCTTTTCTCTTTTTTTTTTCGAGGCTTGCGACCTGTACTCCGGAAGGTGCTGTATACACGCAAACAAGGCAACAGGGACAGATTTTTTATTTTCATTTTTATTCTCATTTATTGCATTTGTGAGTGTTAAAGTCAGGGAGCCAGAAACCTTCTCTGAGGAGCATGCACAGGGCAGTTTCGCACATGCAGCTGTCACACGGCCGGTCTCCCCCACTGATTTGTTGCAGTTCCTGCAGATGGGGCTCCCCTCCTCCTTCCTCTCCCCCCCCCCCGCCGCAGATGGCCTCTGGAGGTTCTGGTCCAGGGACCGGCTTGGAGCTGCTGGCTCGAACTCAGATTTATGGCTTCTAACAAGATAACACTCTCCTGTTGGTGCCTGACACGAAGGCAAGGAGACATCTCCTCCCCTCCTCCCTCACCCCCCCCCCTACGTGCCTGTGAACCTGCATGGCACAGAGGCCTCTTTCATCCATATAAATCTCACTGAGTTTTCTCCTGGTTCTGGTTTTGGACCTGCTAGGGAGGTCCGCCTCAAGGGTTCCGGCTGATAACAGGGAGTTTTACAACTTAATCAGCTCAGGCTGGGACTGTAAAAGTTACTGTTTATTGGTGTGTACTTCAGTGCA
Source organism: Garcialebias charrua (assembly GCA_038048925.1). Lineage (NCBI taxonomy): Eukaryota > Metazoa > Chordata > Actinopteri > Cyprinodontiformes > Rivulidae > Garcialebias > Garcialebias charrua. The sequence continues at coordinate 6,193 of JBBPBX010105388.1, read as the reverse complement.
GCTTTGGAAGAAAACTCCAGTGTAAAGTAGTTAGTTAATTGCCAGTTAAAAGTTGGGTTATTACACGGTTTGTTTTTTATTTTCTGTTGCTGTGACCTTTGTTTTAAACACGCTGACCTCTCTGTGGCAGTCTGTTGTCCTCACAATGCAGTACTGTATTTTTTGCAGATATGTGCTTTTCACTCTCAGTGTTAAAGGCACATTTCTGATTTTTATAGGTGAGGTTCCCGTGAACATGTTGCCTAAAGGAGTACATGCAGGGTTAATCTCACGCCATTAATTGTTACGTTTCCAGTTCTCATCACTTCAGCCTGGTGGGGTGCAGGTCATGTTTAATGACATATGAACAGGGCCTGTGTAATGGTGGTTTGGAGTACTTTGGTGGTTTGTTTTTATTTTATTTTTATTTTTTTTCTTGGAGGACTGCCGCTTGTTTGTTCTGCAGGAGCATTCTGCCTTGGCCTTTTGACCTGCTCGACAGAGTCTGGAAGGGAGTCTTCACACAGCTGACATACTGCAGGGGGTGACTTTCTTTGGGTGTTTTCTGAGGATTTCAGCTTGACTTCTAATCAGTGAACGTTGCAGGTGTTCCATGACGACGTTTGGTTAGCAGTTAATTCTTTCTACAGTAATTTCACTTATACACAGATATGCAGCTCTCAATTTACAATTTTATTCCTCAACATTACTCGTTTGCATACACCTAGGTTTCCTCAACCATAGCATGGAGTGGTTGCATCATGACTCTCTAGTGTTGAACACCATTCTTGGACAGATCACATGTTATGCTGTCATTGAAGCTAGGTTTTGCTAACAACTCCTGTTGGCACCTGCACTGGACTGCACTGAACTGTCGAATTGCGTTGTGTTCAGCTGAGCTGCAAGCTGACACCACACCTGCACTGAACTGCCGACATGCATCATGTTCAGCTAAAGCCGCAAGCTGTCATGACTCGTGCCTGAACTGTTACATGGAATTTTACGTTTGCACCAGTTTCAACTCAAGTCTATGAACTGTGGTCTGCACCCACTGCTGGACTCTTGACATCTCCTATGGGGGCTGGAGAACTCATGACAAGTGAAAGTCAAGCTGGAAACGTCACTACCAAACTTTGCAGCCTGGCTGATGTGTCAGCTGACCATGTGATCTTCAGGTGGTGGTTCGATAACTACAGTTTTTCATGATCAGTATTCTTTGCTATGGTAAAATATCACACACACACATGTACACGCTTTTCATTGTGACACACGGAACTGATCTCACTGACACGTGACCTGCACAGCCACACTTCTCATGGATTGTTGGATTACCATACACATTTTTGTTTTTTCCTTCATGTACTCGCGTTAGAGCAGTACAGTTTGGTTCTGTTTTCTCCATCATGTTCGGTATGGGCACCTGTTGCATTCCTTTTTGGATGTGTGTTTGTCTTTTTCTTTTCTTTTTCCTCACCTTTTGACAGGCATAGGTAGAGAGTTTGCTGGCATGATGCAGAGAAGGAAGGTAAATGTTTTCTTTGTCCTGGAGACCGAGTGGAAGGGCAGCAAGACTCACGGTGTTGGAGCAGGATTAAAGCTCTCTTACTTTGGTGTGGATAGTGGAGGAGATGGAGTAGAGGTTGTGTTGAAGGAGGTGTTGACATAGGATGTCGTGGTGGTGTGACATGTGTCTAGTGGGGGATGTGTCTTATGGTTGAAGTATTACGTCTGATGCTAGGCAGTTGGGTTTGGCTATTTTGAGTTTTTATTTTTTCTTTCTGGTAGTATTTCCACCTGCAGTACAGATGACGTTTGTGTTATGAGCATTTCCATTGTTTTCTTTGTAACAGGATGTTTTTTGTTTACCTCCTGTTTCAAAAAAGGGGATGGGAGATAACAGACATACTGTATAGTTAAACACACCATTTCAAATACCTAATTAGATCAACGTTTTAACTTTTCATACAGTGATGAGAGCTGGAAACAGTTATACATTTGATAAAGTTATAGAATATCATTTTAATAAGTGCCTAAAAACAGGTTGGATCTGAATGTTTGGGGTAATTTATACAGATTTAGTGCTGACTTTTTCTTATTTTTCATTACAGGTCAAATCTGGACTGCTGATGATCTGTCAGCCCTGTGACAGAACGTGTAAGATAAAATTGTGAATAATTTATATTTGAAAAGGGGAAATGCACTTTACAATCACGTTTCCACAGCTGTGATGGACAAGCAGAGGAACCTTACCATAACTGGGTTTACATTCCTCCCCTTTTCAGCAGATTAATTAATGTTGAATGAATGCTTAATGTTGCAGTGTAACCAATGAAGGGAAAATCTATTTTCCCTGCACCATTTTTTATTTATCTTACAGGTTAAAGGACAACACCCACCGTGACAGTAACAATTCACCATATTGGAGAATTACTGTAGTATTTTATGAATTTTATTTTCATTTTTGCATTTGGGCCAGGCGAGGGTTAAAAAAAAAAAAAAAAAAAAACATTCCCGAATGAATCCGGAAACCTGGCCGAAGAGTCCCGAAGGGTCATGTGACTTTTGTGACATCTCCACCCAGAAAGCAGAAAGGTAGGAGTGCGTTTCCATGGAGGTTTATGAGAGAGAGTAGGAGAAAACTGCATATTTCCTGCATATTTCCTGGTGCATTTGTGTGTACTGTATATGGACCAGCGCTCTGATTTTATTTATTATTTATTTTATAACACCGCTGCGGACCTGTTGTTGCTCTCATCTGCCCAAAGGAGCGAGCTGCGAGCCGCGCGCGTCCCTGGCTCCTCGTTCCTCGTTCCTTTGAAGTTCCTCGTGCCGGTGTAATTTGCTCCCTCGAGTGTATGCATTTGCTCTCCTCAGCCTTGTTGCAAGGAGCACGGGTCGGGAAGCACGCGGGGAGCTCGCACGCAGAGCTCAGCTGCGCGGCTGGCTCTGACTGCCTTTCTGGTCACGGGGGGAGAATAAAAAGTCGATGCGGAAATGAATGAATTTGTCTCGATCAAACGAATTAAACTAGTATGTCTAAGTGGATGCTCGCTCAGAATATGATGACATGAGTGAGCGACAGCAGGATTAATCAACTGCAGGCAGCTTTAGGGAATATTTAAAAATGCTTCCTTTTTCTTTTCTTCGCTCGCCTGTAACTCCAAGGCGTCACTTTGGTGACGTGAATGCCCTTGTGAATGCCCATATATGGAGAGGAGCAGATTTTCCCAGAGCTGCATGCTAAAATCTGCTATAAATCATGAAATAACACATTTACCGTTATTTCTCCACAATATAAGTAATCGCTCCTGTATTTTTTTTAAATAAACTAATAAATATTAATGGCGATGCAATTTGAAAACATGGTGGGTGTTGGACTTTAACAGGTGGAACATGCAGCAGAGCAGAACTAATCATATTAACTAACAAACTAACCAACTAATCACTAATATATGCCAAGGTTTTCTCATTATTTGTTGAAACCTCTCAATTGTTGTTTACACCATATGTTGAAAGGATACATATGGTTATTCTTATGCCTGTGAAGAATGACTGTGAGTTTGATCCAGGAGGTCCAGAAAGGATTGAAGGTTGTTGAGATGAATGAGTCAGACAGAATGTGAATGTTTCAGACAGATTAATGTGATTATATATATATGTTTGTGCTTGGTGAATGTGCGTACAATAGTTGTGTGTTGATAGATTTTTGAGAAAGGTGTACAGGGTTTTCACTATTTTTCTATAGATATAATTTAGTTTTATCAATTTTAATTCTTAGATTTGAACGATAATTAGAAATGTTTTAGAGGATACATTTTAGCTGCACCTTTGTTAAGAGTAGCCTAGCGGTGAATTTTACTGATAGGAAATGTTTGTGGTAGAACATTCTGGTACAGAGAATAATATATATATATATATATATATATATATATATATATATATATATATATATATATATATATATATATATATATATATATATATATATATATAGGAAATGGATGTGAATAAGATAATTGAGTTTGACAGGTTATGGAAGGATTTTTGTGTTTTCTGTTCTGATTAGATTAATCATAGATTAAGTGTTTAATTTTCTGAATGTGGTCTTAGCCCTTATCACAGACATCTCTGAATAAGAGCAGTTGAGCTTTTCTCAGATATCAGACTAGTCAACAGAGTAGTGTAGGGTTTTTCTCCTCACAGGTGTCTATGATGATGAAGATGAGATGGCCTGACTTGGCTAAAGCATAGTTCATATTCTTTGCTAAGGTTAACACATACCAGAAATGGAGCAGAGTATATGCAATGTTTTGAAGTTTGTTAAGAGTTGATAATTCAATTTTGGGTAATTTAAGGGTTTTTGAGAAAGTATTGAATTTATAAGGTCTGATTAAAGTCCAGTTGTTTTTTATTGAACGCCTTTTTAAAGGTATTGAATTTAACTTCATTATTCCTGCATATACCCTGTAGAGGCGTGTATGTTGATAGGAGGGACAGTCCGCTCAGTTCTTTCTTGTTTTTATTTTTATTTGTTCGTCTTTGCATCTATTTTTGTCTTGTTTGTTTTTGTCTGTTTTGTTCTTGTTCATTGTTTTTGTTTGTTTTGTCTTGTTTCTGTTTGTTTGTTACATTTGTCTTGTTTGTTTTTGTCTGTTTTATTCTTGTTCATTGTTTTTGTTTGTTTTGTCTTGTTTCTATTTGTTTGTTACATTTGTTTTATTCTTTGTTTTTGTCTGTTTTATTTTTTGTTTGTTTGTTCTGGTCTTATTCTGTTTAGTTTTATTACCATTTATATTATTGCTTATTTTATATGAGGGTTTTATATTCTGGGTGGGTAACTTAGATGTAATATTGCTGTGGGAGGGAATGTTAGAGATTTCCAATGTGTATCAAGTTTTTAATTGCATTCTCACATAGAACATATAGGATTTTGTTGACATGATGTTTGTCATGTCAAAAGGGGAATTGAAATATATTTCTATCAGTATTGCATTACACCCATTATGTTCCATTATTTGTATTCACTTAATTCTGCCTTATAATGTGAAATGTGACACTAGGCAGAACGTTTTTCTCTCGGGCTTTGTTTTCACTAGGGAACAGTTACACGCCTGCACATACACAGACATAACACTGGATGATTGACATACAGAGCTGATAGTTTGTTGACAGAAAGGAGGGTCACGTGGTAGTGTAGGTGGTTCCAGGGCGGTCCTGAAGCAGTCCAAGGAGGTTCCAGGGTCCAAGGAGGCGGTGACGACATCCGGGGTTTTTATAACCGTGGCCCTGCCTTTGAAGATGTGTGTGTGGACTGTGTTGGAGTCAGGTCTGTTGTCTGCTGTAAGGTTTATTCTTATATGTACAATAAACCTACATAAAATTTGCACATTCGTTTCAGAGCTTCCTTCAACCTTTTGAATTCGCAACAGTACACACTTCACAGGTGAAGTGATGAAAGAACTGTGGAAGACGCTAGGCGTCAAGGCCAACTTTCATGTCGGCTACCACCCACAGGCTTCAGGCCAAGTAGAGAGAGCAAACAGAACTGTGGTGAGTATTTTGAAGAAATACGTGGCTGCAAACCACAAGGACTGGGACGTGAAACTCCCTCTGGTCCTCATGGCCATAAGAGCCACTCCACACACATCAACTGGCATCTCTCCCTTCGAGATGATGACCGGTCGACAAATGACTCTCCCTCTACACCTGTTGTACCAACCAGGCGACGCCGCCATGGCGACAGCCTACACTACACAACAATACATGAAAGATTTGAATGTACACCTCAGAAACACTTTTGCTTTCGCCCAGAAAAACCTGGAAAAATCTGCTGAAGGACGTAAGGCGTACTACGACCAAAAGGCCTCTCACAATGAACTCCAAGTGGGAGACAGAGTCTGGTACTATACGTTCGCCCCAGCAACCGGGAAAGGAGGGTCCGAGACCGGAACTCTCGCCCGCAAACTAATGCCCAGGTGGACTGGACCTCATCTGATAACAGACAAAGTGTCCTCAGTCGTCTACGAAATCAAAATCAGCAAAGGCCGCAAAGAGCCAATTGCTAAATGGGTACATCGAAATCAGATCAAACCTTACAAGGCGTTCAATGACTCCACAAAAGACAAAGATCTCACAAACACACCGACTTCATGGGATAATAAGGTCGTCCAAACACAAGTTAGTAAATAAACTAATCAGGTTTAAACTACCATAT
>JBBPBX010105386.1:0-11593 GCA_038048925.1 Garcialebias charrua | reverse complement strand
AGTCTCTGGTTCTGTTCATGTTTCAGTCTCTGGTTCTGTTCATGTTTCAGTCTGAGGTTCTGTTCATGTTTCAGTCTCTGGTTCTGTTCATGTTTCAGTCTGAGTTCTGTTCATGTTTCAGTCTGAGGTTCTGTTCATGTTTCAGTCTCTGGTTCTGTTCATGTTTCAGTCTGAGGTTCTGTTCATGTTTCAGTCTGAGGTTCTGTTCATGTTTCAGTCTGAGGTTCTGTTCATGTTTCAGTCTGAGGTTCTGTTCATGTTTCAGTCTGAGGTTCTGTTCATGTTTCAGTCTGAGGTTCTGTTCATGTTTCAGTCTGAGGTTCTGTTCATGTTTCAGTCTGAGGTTCTGTTCATGTTTCAGTCTCTGGTTCTGTTCATGTTTCAGTCTGAGGTTCTGTTCATGTTTCAGTCTCTGGTTCTGTTCATGTTTCAGTCTCTGGTTCTGTTCATGTTTCAGTCTGAGGTTCTGTTCATGTTTCAGTCTGAGGTTCTGTTCATGTTTCAGTCTGAGGTTCTGTTCATGTTTCAGTCTGAGGTTCTGTTCATGTTTCAGTCTGAGGTTCTGTTCATGTTTCAGTCTCTGGTTCTGTTCATGTTTCAGTCTGAGGTTCTGTTCATGTTTCAGTCTCTGGTTCTGTTCATGTTTCAGTCTCTGGTTCTGTTCATGTTTCAGTCTCTGGTTCTGTTCATGTTTCAGTCTGAGGTTCTGTTCATGTTTCAGTCTGAGGTTCTGTTCATGTTTCAGTCTGAGGTTCTGTTCATGTTTCAGTCTGAGGTTCTGTTCATGTTTCAGTCTGAGGTTCTGTTCATGTTTCAGTCTGAGGTTCTGTTCATGTTTCAGTCTGAGGTTCTGTTCATGTTTCAGTCTGAGGTTCTGTTCATGTTTCAGTCTCTGGTTCTGTTCATGTTTCAGTCTGGTTCTGTTCATGTTTCAGTCTCTGGTTCTGTTCATGTTTCAGTCTGGTTCTGTTCATGTTTCAGTCTCTGGTTCTGTTCATGTTTCAGTCTGAGGTTCTGTTCATGTTTCAGTCTGAGGTTCTGTTCATGTTTCAGTCTCTGGTTCTGTTCATGTTTCAGTCTCTGGTTCTGTTCATGTTTCAGTCTGAGGTTCTGTTCATGTTTCAGTCTGAGGTTCTGTTCATGTTTCAGTCTCTGGTTCTGTTCATGTTTCAGTCTGAGGTTCTGTTCATGTTTCAGTCTGAGGTTCTGTTCATGTTTCAGTCTGAGGTTCTGTTCATGTTTCAGTCTCTGGTTCTGTTCATGTTTCAGTCTGAGGTTCTGTTCATGTTTCAGTCTGAGGTTCTGTTCATGTTTCAGTCTGAGGTTCTGTTCATGTTTCAGTCTCTGGTTCTGTTCATGTTTCAGTCTGAGGTTCTGTTCATGTTTCAGTCTCTGGTTCTGTTCATGTTTCAGTCTCTGGTTCTGTTCATGTTTCAGTCTGAGGTTCTGTTCATGTTTCAGTCTGAGGTTCTGTTCATGTTTCAGTCTCTGGTTCTGTTCATGTTTCAGTCTGAGGTTCTGTTCATGTTTCAGTCTGAGGTTCTGTTCATGTTTCAGTCTGAGGTTCTGTTCATGTTTCAGTCTGAGGTTCTGTTCATGTTTCAGTCTCTGGTTCTGTTCATGTTTCAGTCTCTGGTTCTGTTCATGTTTCAGTCTGAGGTTCTGTTCATGTTTCAGTCTCTGGTTCTGTTCATGTTTCAGTCTGAGGTTCTGTTCATGTTTCAGTCTGAGGTTCTGTTCATGTTTCAGTCTCTGGTTCTGTTCATGTTTCAGTCTGAGGTTCTGTTCATGTTTCAGTCTGAGGTTCTGTTCATGTTTCAGTCTGAGGTTCTGTTCATGTTTCAGTCTCTGGTTCTGTTCATGTTTCAGTCTGAGGTTCTGTTCATGTTTCAGTCTCTGGTTCTGTTCATGTTTCAGTCTCTGGTTCTGTTCATGTTTCAGTCTGAGGTTCTGTTCATGTTTCAGTCTCTGGTTCTGTTCATGTTTCAGTCTGAGGTTCTGTTCATGTTTCAGTCTGAGGTTCTGTTCATGTTTCAGTCTGGTTCTGTTCATGTTTCAGTCTCTGGTTCTGTTCATGTTTCAGTCTCTGGTTCTGTTCATGTTTCAGTCTCTGGTTCTGTTCATGTTTCAGTCTGAGGTTCTGTTCATGTTTCAGTCTGAGGTTCTGTTCATGTTTCAGTCTCTGGTTCTGTTCATGTTTCAGTCTCTGGTTCTGTTCATGTTTCAGTCTCTGGTTCTGTTCATGTTTCAGTCTCTGGTTCTGTTCATGTTTCAGTCTGAGGTTCTGTTCATGTTTCAGTCTGAGGTTCTGTTCATGTTTCAGTCTCTGGTTCTGTTCATGTTTCAGTCTGAGGTTCTGTTCATGTTTCAGTCTGAGGTTCTGTTCATGTTTCAGTCTGAGGTTCTGTTCATGTTTCAGTCTGAGGTTCTGTTCATGTTTCAGTCTGAGGTTCTGTTCATGTTTCAGTCTGAGGTTCTGTTCATGTTTCAGTCTGAGGTTCTGTTCATGTTTCAGTCTCTGGTTCTGTTCATGTTTCAGTCTGAGGTTCTGTTCATGTTTCAGTCTCTGGTTCTGTTCATGTTTCAGTCTCTGGTTCTGTTCATGTTTCAGTCTGAGGTTCTGTTCATGTTTCAGTCTGAGTTCTGTTCATGTTTCAGTCTCTGGTTCTGTTCATGTTTCAGTCTCTGGTTCTGTTCATGTTTCAGTCTGAGGTTCTGTTCATGTTTCAGTCTGAGGTTCTGTTCATGTTTCAGTCTGAGGTTCTGTTCATGTTTCAGTCTGAGGTTCTGTTCATGTTTCAGTCTGAGGTTCTGTTCATGTTTCAGTCTGAGGTTCTGTTCATGTTTCAGTCTCTGGTTCTGTTCATGTTTCAGTCTCTGGTTCTGTTCATGTTTCAGTCTGAGGTTCTGTTCATGTTTCAGTCTGAGGTTCTGTTCATGTTTCAGTCTGAGGTTCTGTTCATGTTTCAGTCTCTGGTTCTGTTCATGTTTCAGTCTGAGGTTCTGTTCATGTTTCAGTCTGAGGTTCTGTTCATGTTTCAGTCTCTGGTTCTGTTCATGTTTCAGTCTGAGGTTCTGTTCATGTTTCAGTCTGAGGTTCTGTTCATGTTTCAGTCTCTGGTTCTGTTCATGTTTCAGTCTCTGGTTCTGTTCATGTTTCAGTCTGAGGTTCTGTTCATGTTTCAGTCTGAGGTTCTGTTCATGTTTCAGTCTGAGGTTCTGTTCATGTTTCAGTCTGAGGTTCTGTTCATGTTTCAGTCTGAGGTTCTGTTCATGTTTCAGTCTCTGGTTCTGTTCATGTTTCAGTCTCTGGTTCTGTTCATGTTTCAGTCTGAGGTTCTGTTCATGTTTCAGTCTCTGGTTCTGTTCATGTTTCAGTCTCTGGTTCTGTTCATGTTTCAGTCTGAGGTTCTGTTCATGTTTCAGTCTGAGGTTCTGTTCATGTTTCAGTCTGAGGTTCTGTTCATGTTTCAGTCTCTGGTTCTGTTCATGTTTCAGTCTGAGGTTCTGTTCATGTTTCAGTCTGAGGTTCTGTTCATGTTTCAGTCTCTGGTTCTGTTCATGTTTCAGTCTGAGGTTCTGTTCATGTTTCAGTCTGAGGTTCTGTTCATGTTTCAGTCTGAGGTTCTGTTCATGTTTCAGTCTGAGGTTCTGTTCATGTTTCAGTCTGAGGTTCTGTTCATGTTTCAGTCTCTGGTTCTGTTCATGTTTCAGTCTGAGGTTCTGTTCATGTTTCAGTCTGAGGTTCTGTTCATGTTTCAGTCTCTGGTTCTGTTCATGTTTCAGTCTCTGGTTCTGTTCATGTTTCAGTCTGAGGTTCTGTTCATGTTTCAGTCTGAGGTTCTGTTCATGTTTCAGTCTGAGGTTCTGTTCATGTTTCAGTCTGAGGTTCTGTTCATGTTTCAGTCTCTGGTTCTGTTCATGTTTCAGTCTCTGGTTCTGTTCATGTTTCAGTCTGAGGTTCTGTTCATGTTTCAGTCTCTGGTTCTGTTCATGTTTCAGTCTCTGGTTCTGTTCATGTTTCAGTCTGAGGTTCTGTTCATGTTTCAGTCTGAGGTTCTGTTCATGTTTCAGTCTGAGGTTCTGTTCATGTTTCAGTCTCTGGTTCTGTTCATGTTTCAGTCTGAGGTTCTGTTCATGTTTCAGTCTGAGGTTCTGTTCATGTTTCAGTCTGAGGTTCTGTTCATGTTTCAGTCTCTGGTTCTGTTCATGTTTCAGTCTCTGGTTCTGTTCATGTTTCAGTCTCTGGTTCTGTTCATGTTTCAGTCTCTGGTTCTGTTCATGTTTCAGTCTGAGGTTCTGTTCATGTTTCAGTCTGAGGTTCTGTTCATGTTTCAGTCTGTGGTTCTGTTCATGTTTCAGTCTGAGGTTCTGTTCATGTTTCAGTCTCTGGTTCTGTTCATGTTTCAGTCTCTGGTTCTGTTCATGTTTCAGTCTCTGGTTCTGTTCATGTTTCAGTCTGAGGTTCTGTTCATGTTTCAGTCTGAGGTTCTGTTCATGTTTCAGTCTGAGGTTCTGTTCATGTTTCAGTCTGAGGTTCTGTTCATGTTTCAGTCTGAGGTTCTGTTCATGTTTCAGTCTCTGGTTCTGTTCATGTTTCAGTCTCTGGTTCTGTTCATGTTTCAGTCTCTGGTTCTGTTCATGTTTCAGTCTGAGGTTCTGTTCATGTTTCAGTCTGAGGTTCTGTTCATGTTTCAGTCTGAGGTTCTGTTCATGTTTCAGTCTGTGGTTCTGTTCATGTTTCAGTCTGAGGTTCTGTTCATGTTTCAGTCTGAGGTTCTGTTCATGTTTCAGTCTCTGGTTCTGTTCATGTTTCAGTCTGTGGTTCTGTTCATGTTTCAGTCTGAGGTTCTGTTCATGTTTCAGTCTGAGGTTCTGTTCATGTTTCAGTCTGTGGTTCTGTTCATGTTTCAGTCTGTGGTTCTGTTCATGTTTCAGTCTGAGGTTCTGTTCATGTTTCAGTCTCTGGTTCTGTTCATGTTTCAGTCTCTGGTTCTGTTCATGTTTCAGTCTGAGGTTCTGTTCATGTTTCAGTCTGTGGTTCTGTTCATGTTTCAGTCTGAGGTTCTGTTCATGTTTCAGTCTGAGGTTCTGTTCATGTTTCAGTCTCTGGTTCTGTTCATGTTTCAGTCTGTGGTTCTGTTCATGTTTCAGTCTCTGGTTCTGTTCATGTTTCAGTCTCTGGTTCTGTTCATGTTTCAGTCTGTGGTTCTGTTCATGTTTCAGTCTGTGGTTCTGTTCATGTTTCAGTCTCTGGTTCTGTTCATGTTTCAGTCTGTGGTTCTGTTCATGTTTCAGTCTGTGGTTCTGTTCATGTTTCAGTCTGAGGTTCTGTTCATGTTTCAGTCTGAGGTTCTGTTCATGTTTCAGTCTCTGGTTCTGTTCATGTTTCAGTCTGAGGTTCTGTTCATGTTTCAGTCTGAGGTTCTGTTCATGTTTCAGTCTGAGGTTCTGTTCATGTTTCAGTCTCTGGTTCTGTTCATGTTTCAGTCTGAGGTTCTGTTCATGTTTCAGTCTGAGTTCTGTTCATGTTTCAGTCTCTGGTTCTGTTCATGTTTCAGTCTGAGGTTCTGTTCATGTTTCAGTCTGAGGTTCTGTTCATGTTTCAGTCTGAGGTTCTGTTCATGTTTCAGTCTGAGGTTCTGTTCATGTTTCAGTCTGAGGTTCTGTTCATGTTTCAGTCTGAGGTTCTGTTCATGTTTCAGTCTGAGGTTCTGTTCATGTTTCAGTCTGAGGTTCTGTTCATGTTTCAGTCTCTGGTTCTGTTCATGTTTCAGTCTCTGGTTCTGTTCATGTTTCAGTCTGAGGTTCTGTTCATGTTTCAGTCTCTGGTTCTGTTCATGTTTCAGTCTGAGGTTCTGTTCATGTTTCAGTCTCTGGTTCTGTTCATGTTTCAGTCTGAGGTTCTGTTCATGTTTCAGTCTGAGGTTCTGTTCATGTTTCAGTCTGAGGTTCTGTTCATGTTTCAGTCTGTGGTTCTGTTCATGTTTCAGTCTGAGGTTCTGTTCATGTTTCAGTCTGTGGTTCTGTTCATGTTTCAGTCTGTGGTTCTGTTCATGTTTCAGTCTGAGGTTCTGTTCATGTTTCAGTCTGTGGTTCTGTTCATGTTTCAGTCTGAGGTTCTGTTCATGTTTCAGTCTGAGGTTCTGTTCATGTTTCAGTCTGAGTGTTCTGTTCATGTTTCAGTCTCTGGTTCTGTTCATGTTTCAGTCTCTGGTTCTGTTCATGTTTCAGTCTGAGGTTCTGTTCATGTTTCAGTCTGTGGTTCTGTTCATGTTTCAGTCTGAGGTTCTGTTCATGTTTCAGTCTGTGGTTCTGTTCATGTTTCAGTCTGTGGTTCTGTTCATGTTTCAGTCTGAGGTTCTGTTCATGTTTCAGTCTGTGGTTCTGTTCATGTTTCAGTCTGTGGTTCTGTTCATGTTTCAGTCTCTGGTTCTGTTCATGTTTCAGTCTGTGGTTCTGTTCATGTTTCAGTCTGTGGTTCTGTTCATGTTTCAGTCTGGTTCTGTTCATGTTTCAGTCTGTGGTTCTGTTCATGTTTCAGTCTCTGGTTCTGTTCATGTTTCAGTCTCTGGTTCTGTTCATGTTTCAGTCTGAGGTTCTGTTCATGTTTCAGTCTGAGGTTCTGTTCATGTTTCAGTCTGAGGTTCTGTTCATGTTTCAGTCTGAGGTTCTGTTCATGTTTCAGTCTCTGGTTCTGTTCATGTTTCAGTCTGAGGTTCTGTTCATGTTTCAGTCTCTGGTTCTGTTCATGTTTCAGTCTGAGGTTCTGTTCATGTTTCAGTCTCTGGTTCTGTTCATGTTTCAGTCTGAGGTTCTGTTCATGTTTCAGTCTCTGGTTCTGTTCATGTTTCAGTCTCTGGTTCTGTTCATGTTTCAGTCTGAGGTTCTGTTCATGTTTCAGTCTGAGGTTCTGTTCATGTTTCAGTCTGAGGTTCTGTTCATGTTTCAGTCTGAGGTTCTGTTCATGTTTCAGTCTGAGGTTCTGTTCATGTTTCAGTCTGAGGTTCTGTTCATGTTTCAGTCTGAGGTTCTGTTCATGTTTCAGTCTGAGGTTCTGTTCATGTTTCAGTCTCTGGTTCTGTTCATGTTTCAGTCTCTGGTTCTGTTCATGTTTCAGTCTCTGGTTCTGTTCATGTTTCAGTCTGAGGTTCTGTTCATGTTTCAGTCTGAGGTTCTGTTCATGTTTCAGTCTCTGGTTCTGTTCATGTTTCAGTCTCTGGTTCTGTTCATGTTTCAGTCTCTGGTTCTGTTCATGTTTCAGTCTCTGGTTCTGTTCATGTTTCAGTCTGAGGTTCTGTTCATGTTTCAGTCTGAGGTTCTGTTCATGTTTCAGTCTGAGGTTCTGTTCATGTTTCAGTCTCTGGTTCTGTTCATGTTTCAGTCTGAGGTTCTGTTCATGTTTCAGTCTGAGGTTCTGTTCATGTTTCAGTCTGAGGTTCTGTTCATGTTTCAGTCTCTGGTTCTGTTCATGTTTCAGTCTGAGGTTCTGTTCATGTTTCAGTCTGAGGTTCTGTTCATGTTTCAGTCTGAGGTTCTGTTCATGTTTCAGTCTCTGGTTCTGTTCATGTTTCAGTCTGAGGTTCTGTTCATGTTTCAGTCTCTGGTTCTGTTCATGTTTCAGTCTCTGGTTCTGTTCATGTTTCAGTCTGAGGTTCTGTTCATGTTTCAGTCTCTGGTTCTGTTCATGTTTCAGTCTCTGGTTCTGTTCATGTTTCAGTCTGAGGTTCTGTTCATGTTTCAGTCTGAGGTTCTGTTCATGTTTCAGTCTGAGGTTCTGTTCATGTTTCAGTCTGAGGTTCTGTTCATGTTTCAGTCTGAGGTTCTGTTCATGTTTCAGTCTGAGGTTCTGTTCATGTTTCAGTCTGAGGTTCTGTTCATGTTTCAGTCTCTGGTTCTGTTCATGTTTCAGTCTGAGGTTCTGTTCATGTTTCAGTCTCTGGTTCTGTTCATGTTTCAGTCTCTGGTTCTGTTCATGTTTCAGTCTCTGGTTCTGTTCATGTTTCAGTCTCTGGTTCTGTTCATGTTTCAGTCTGAGGTTCTGTTCATGTTTCAGTCTCTGGTTCTGTTCATGTTTCAGTCTCTGGTTCTGTTCATGTTTCAGTCTGAGGTTCTGTTCATGTTTCAGTCTCTGGTTCTGTTCATGTTTCAGTCTCTGGTTCTGTTCATGTTTCAGTCTGAGGTTCTGTTCATGTTTCAGTCTGAGGTTCTGTTCATGTTTCAGTCTGAGGTTCTGTTCATGTTTCAGTCTGAGGTTCTGTTCATGTTTCAGTCTGAGGTTCTGTTCATGTTTCAGTCTGAGGTTCTGTTCATGTTTCAGTCTGAGGTTCTGTTCATGTTTCAGTCTCTGGTTCTGTTCATGTTTCAGTCTGAGGTTCTGTTCATGTTTCAGTCTCTGGTTCTGTTCATGTTTCAGTCTCTGGTTCTGTTCATGTTTCAGTCTGAGGTTCTGTTCATGTTTCAGTCTGAGGTTCTGTTCATGTTTCAGTCTGAGGTTCTGTTCATGTTTCAGTCTCTGGTTCTGTTCATGTTTCAGTCTGAGGTTCTGTTCATGTTTCAGTCTCTGGTTCTGTTCATGTTTCAGTCTCTGGTTCTGTTCATGTTTCAGTCTGAGGTTCTGTTCATGTTTCAGTCTCTGGTTCTGTTCATGTTTCAGTCTCTGGTTCTGTTCATGTTTCAGTCTCTGGTTCTGTTCATGTTTCAGTCTGAGGTTCTGTTCATGTTTCAGTCTCTGGTTCTGTTCATGTTTCAGTCTCTGGTTCTGTTCATGTTTCAGTCTGAGTTCTGTTCATGTTTCAGTCTCTGGTTCTGTTCATGTTTCAGTCTGAGGTTCTGTTCAGTTCTGTTCATGTTTCAGTCTCTGGTTCTGTTCATGTTTCAGTCTGAGGTTCTGTTCATGTTTCAGTCTGAGGTTCTGTTCATGTTTCAGTCTGAGGTTCTGTTCATGTTTCAGTCTGAGGTTCTGTTCATGTTTCAGTCTGAGGTTCTGTTCATGTTTCAGTCTGAGGTTCTGTTCATGTTTCAGTCTCTGGTTCTGTTCATGTTTCAGTCTGAGGTTCTGTTCATGTTTCAGTCTGAGGTTCTGTTCATGTTTCAGTCTGAGGTTCTGTTCATGTTTCAGTCTGTGGTTCTGTTCATGTTTCAGTCTGAGGTTCTGTTCATGTTTCAGTCTCTGGTTCTGTTCATGTTTCAGTCTCTGGTTCTGTTCATGTTTCAGTCTGAGGTTCTGTTCATGTTTCAGTCTGAGGTTCTGTTCATGTTTCAGTCTCTGGTTCTGTTCATGTTTCAGTCTCTGGTTCTGTTCATGTTTCAGTCTCTGGTTCTGTTCATGTTTCAGTCTGAGGTTCTGTTCATGTTTCAGTCTGTGGTTCTGTTCATGTTTCAGTCTGAGGTTCTGTTCATGTTTCAGTCTCTGGTTCTGTTCATGTTTCAGTCTGAGGTTCTGTTCATGTTTCAGTCTGAGGTTCTGTTCATGTTTCAGTCTGAGGTTCTGTTCATGTTTCAGTCTCTGGTTCTGTTCATGTTTCAGTCTGAGGTTCTGTTCATGTTTCAGTCTGAGGTTCTGTTCATGTTTCAGTCTGAGGTTCTGTTCATGTTTCAGTCTGAGGTTCTGTTCATGTTTCAGTCTCTGGTTCTGTTCATGTTTCAGTCTCTGGTTCTGTTCATGTTTCAGTCTGAGGTTCTGTTCATGTTTCAGTCTGAGGTTCTGTTCATGTTTCAGTCTCTGGTTCTGTTCATGTTTCAGTCTGAGGTTCTGTTCATGTTTCAGTCTGAGGTTCTGTTCATGTTTCAGTCTGAGGTTCTGTTCATGTTTCAGTCTGAGGTTCTGTTCATGTTTCAGTCTCTGGTTCTGTTCATGTTTCAGTCTCTGGTTCTGTTCATGTTTCAGTCTGAGGTTCTGTTCATGTTTCAGTCTCTGGTTCTGTTCATGTTTCAGTCTGAGGTTCTGTTCATGTTTCAGTCTCTGGTTCTGTTCATGTTTCAGTCTGAGGTTCTGTTCATGTTTCAGTCTCTGGTTCTGTTCATGTTTCAGTCTCTGGTTCTGTTCATGTTTCAGTCTGAGGTTCTGTTCATGTTTCAGTCTCTGGTTCTGTTCATGTTTCAGTCTGAGGTTCTGTTCATGTTTCAGTCTCTGGTTCTGTTCATGTTTCAGTCTGAGGTTCTGTTCATGTTTCAGTCTCTGGTTCTGTTCATGTTTCAGTCTGAGGTTCTGTTCATGTTTCAGTCTGAGGTTCTGTTCATGTTTCAGTCTGAGGTTCTGTTCATGTTTCAGTCTCTGGTTCTGTTCATGTTTCAGTCTGAGGTTCTGTTCATGTTTCAGTCTCTGGTTCTGTTCATGTTTCAGTCTGAGGTTCTGTTCATGTTTCAGTCTCTGGTTCTGTTCATGTTTCAGTCTGAGGTTCTGTTCATGTTTCAGTCTGAGGTTCTGTTCATGTTTCAGTCTGAGGTTCTGTTCATGTTTCAGTCTGAGGTTCTGTTCATGTTTCAGTCTGAGGTTCTGTTCATGTTTCAGTCTGAGGTTCTGTTCATGTTTCAGTCTCTGGTTCTGTTCATGTTTCAGTCTGAGGTTCTGTTCATGTTTCAGTCTGAGGTTCTGTTCATGTTTCAGTCTGAGGTTCTGTTCATGTTTCAGTCTGAGGTTCTGTTCATGTTTCAGTCTGAGGTTCTGTTCATGTTTCAGTCTGAGGTTCTGTTCATGTTTCAGTCTCTGGTTCTGTTCATGTTTCAGTCTCTGGTTCTGTTCATGTTTCAGTCTCTGGTTCTGTTCATGTTTCAGTCTCTGGTTCTGTTCATGTTTCAGTCTGAGGTTCTGTTCATGTTTCAGTCTGAGGTTCTGTTCATGTTTCAGTCTCTGGTTCTGTTCATGTTTCAGTCTCTGGTTCTGTTCATGTTTCAGTCTCTGGTTCTGTTCATGTTTCAGTCTGAGGTTCTGTTCATGTTTCAGTCTGAGGTTCTGTTCATGTTTCAGTCTCTGGTTCTGTTCATGTTTCAGTCTGAGGTTCTGTTCATGTTTCAGTCTTGAGGTTCTGTTCATGTTTCAGTCTGAGGTTCTGTTCATGTTTCAGTCTCTGGTTCTGTTCATGTTTCAGTCTGAGGTTCTGTTCATGTTTCAGTCTGTTCTGTTCATGTTTCAGTCTCTGGTTCTGTTCATGTTTCAGTCTCTGGTTCTGTTCATGTTTCAGTCTGAGGTTCTGTTCATGTTTCAGTCTGAGGTTCTGTTCATGTTTCAGTCTCTGGTTCTGTTCATGTTTCAGTCTGAGGTTCTGTTCATGTTTCAGTCTGAGGTTCTGTTCATGTTTCAGTCTGAGGTTCTGTTCATGTTTCAGTCTGAGGTTCTGTTCATGTTTCAGTCTCTGGTTCTGTTCATGTTTCAGTCTGAGGTTCTGTTCATGTTTCAGTCTGAGGTTCTGTTCATGTTTCAGTCTCTGGTTCTGTTCATGTTTCAGTCTCTGGTTCTGTTCATGTTTCAGTCTCTGGTTCTGTTCATGTTTCAGTCTGAGGTTCTGTTCATGTTTCAGTCTCTGGTTCTGTTCATGTTTCAGTCTGAGGTTCTGTTCATGTTTCAGTCTCTGAGTTCTGTTCATGTTTCAGT
>JBBPBX010105385.1:0-11594 GCA_038048925.1 Garcialebias charrua | reverse complement strand
TCCAAAATCATTCAGCCCTAATGTGAAGAGAGCTCTGTTCATTTTCAATGACAAAAACATGACAGACAAAGCTAAATATTTTGAAAAGTATATGTGCAAATAACAAAAATATATAGTTTATCTTTTGTAACAATTATAGTGAAAATCTGCCTCTTTTTTATCGTTTGCTTTCTAGAGCTTTTCTTGTGTTCTGGTGTTTTGTGGCCCACAGTGGGGTCCTGTTCCTAACTTTGGAAGCCACTGCCCTGAAGCACAACTAACATAGTACAGCACTAGATATTTACCAGACGTGTGCTTCGTGTTGGAATAGATTGTTCACACTTGCAATGCTCACATAAAAATTTGCATCATTTCTTATTTTACTTGACATTATCTACATGTTGGCTTTAATTTTGTGTCTACCTTCTCTCTAGAAATAAGGACGTGATTTTAAAATGGTCTTCATGCTTCGCTCTTATCGATGCAACAGAACTCCTCCAACCACAAACTGAAAATACTATTTCTGAGCATCAGTTACAAAATCCTCCTACAGCAAGAACGGTACCATTACTTGATCCAACAGAGGAAAGTCCAAATATGGAGGAACTGTGTGTTACTACAGAGGAAACCCTTCTAGCACCAGTAACTGAGCTAGTAAAAGAAACAGACCTGTTCTCTTCTTTCCTAAATGTGATTGGCACGTGTGACTCCACTACTGTCAAACAAACAATTGAATCCTCTCTGGATGGTGGGGATGCTTCAAAAGACCAATCTGAAGATAATAAAACATCCAGTACTGAGGACGATATCCAACTGCATGAACATGTAAAACAAACAGTGGGTAAACCCTTTTCCTGGCCTGCTGCACATGTTCCTGAATATGGACAACTTGAATCCTACAACAGACAAAACATTTTCCTGGAAACCTGCTCCAGAACTACAATCATCTCAGGAATGCCATCGAAATTCTGTGGAAATGAAGAAAAACCCTGGCCAACACATCAAACCATAGCTTGGAGGAAACGATTGCAAATGAAGAAAATATTACCACAATGTGCATCAGATGATATAAGCCATAAAAATGAAATGGCTTTGCTCACACCGTCATGTCCAAGGGAGGCTATGAGTCTAGGTTTTCCATCCATTTCTTCAAAAAGTTTGTTTTTTCATGAAGACATCATATCAGAGACATTTATTTCAGACATTACAAAGGATGATAAACCATCAACATTTCAACAGGAACCAGTTTTGGATGAAAACATTAAAACTGGACTTGGCACCATGGCAATGCTATTAAAAGAAGAAAATAAAAGTAAACCAATGAGAGGTGTGACACCAACTTTCTCTAACAATAAGTCCCACCCAGATATACCATCATTTCTACAACCTGCTGTAAAGTACCATGGGTCAGTCAACATTACCATTTTAGGTTCTTGTCCAAAGAGTTCGCCAATTGAAGGCATTCCCTCCTTAGTGCAGAACAATTTGACCTTAAAATGGACTACAAACTTCAAGCCATCAACAGTAAATAAAACGAAAAGAAATGCAGTTACAATTGGAAATCCACCCTGTGACTTTGATGGGAGGGTCATGACAAATTTAGCCCCAATATGTCCTAAACAATCTTGTACAGCTGGATTTCCCTCTGCTATAACACCCACACTAATTTGCAATGGGTCCAGTAGCATTAATAATCTTCCATCTTGCCCATCTGTCTCCAGAATAACTGGTTTTCCATCAATACAGGAAGCTGACAGCAAAGACTGGAAAGCCTTTCATCAGCCTTTATGGGAAAAAGTTGTTATAAAAGAGTCTGTACTTAAACTACAGAACAATAAAAAGCAGAACATTGTAAAAGAAAGTGTTTCTCTTACGCCAACCTGCCCAAGACAATCACTGATTCCTGGCTTTCCGTCCGTTCCAAAAGCCATTAAGATTAATACTGACGTGATGAATATGTTGAGTCTGTCAAGCTCATGTTCAAAAGTCTCACAGATAGCAGGACTTCCATCATTTCATTCTCCCAAACTGTGGACAGCAAGCAAGAAGCCACTGTTTGAACCAGAAATGATAGACAACCATGTGCTACTGATAGATCGTTATAACAGAAGTACAGCAATGACAGGAATAGTATCTCTTGTACCATCCTGTCCCAAAATATCAAGTATTAAAGGTTTCCCATCTATTCCACGTCCCAAGCTTCAGTATTATCAGCCAAATGTAGTCTGTCTTCTTCCCTTGTGCCCCAATTTTTCTGTTATACCAGGGTTTTCATCATTGAAAAGGCAACAGGAAGAGGGATGGGTTTCTGCCCTGGGTTTATTGACATGCAGACCACAAAAGATTATTCAGCATAGTATTGACTTCTCACCAGTTTACTTGGACAAACAAAAAGACATGATACCTCTGACTTCCTCTTGCCCAAGACAATCAGTGATTTCAGGCTTTCCGTCTCTTGGCCAATCCAGTGTGCCAGCTGTTTGTTTGGGATGTTCTTCTGTTGAAGGAGCGTCAAAAATCAAACTGCTTTCCAACCCACTTGTCTGGTGTGATGATACTTCACAGGAGACTGTTTCTTTGACAGGAACTCCAAACCAAGACAACAAAACATTGAAGACCATATCAGCCTTGGAACCTTCTGTCCTCGAGTCATCCAGGACCCTCAGAGCTCCCCCCAGACTTAAATACAAACCAAGTTTAGAACCTGATATGATCAGTTTTGCACTGTGCTGCTCCAATGCTTCTCTTATCAATGGATTTGCATCTTTGACTGCAGTCTCATGCACAGAATGGCTCAGTGAAACAAATCCAATTCATGTGAAACTTCAGGAGAGACATGCAGTCTTGATGGCACTTTCTGAACAGAAGCACCTGGATTACTACAGTAGAAGATGCATGGTTACTTTAGTGACATCCTGTCCAAAAGAGGCCAGAGTACATGGCTTTCCTTCTGTTCAAAGAACAAACAGACCACCAGACATGATTAGCTTGTACACTTGCACTGCTTCGTGTATCCCAGGATTTACATCAGCAAGATGGCTTAGCTTTGAATGTACGCAGGAACAAACTTGGGCAAATAATAACAAGATCTTGTTTGAGAAGCACCAAAAGGAAAATGTCCTTCCCAAAAATTTCATTTCAAAATCAAAAAAAAAACTAATAGAAAACAAGTTGATGGTAGCAATGGCTTCATCCTGTCCACGCCTGTCACAAATCCCTGGGTTCCCAAGTTATCTGCAATCAGGCGTATCACAAACTGTCCATATTCCCCTTCCGTTTTCTACTGGAAAACATGTTTTACCAAAAGAAGCACATGCACAATCAAATGTCAAAGATACAAGCTTTTGTGGCATTCCTTCATCATCTGTTTGGAGCCAGCACACAGAACTAAAATGTGGTGAGCCATTTAAAGAGTTTGTTGCCAACATGTATTATAACACAACATGTATTATAACACATCTTTTGAACACTTGCTTAATTTAATATATTTTCATATGTTTGCTTTATGACAGAAGAAAATGATACAAAACAAAGTATAGCTGTTTATCTTGATGATGGGTAAGTGGGAGAGCACAGTGCTGCTATGTGTGTTTTTGTATTTGCTCTTAAATGGATGTACAGGTAGTGCTTGCCTAACATAGGTTGTGTGGACTAACAAAGACAAGCTGTACAGTGCTTGTTACAGCCCCATTGGTTCAGCACATTAAACCCCTTCACACCAGTTTCACACTCCACATTCTGCTATGTTCATTGCAGCCCACTTTTAGAATGAGGTGGTATTCTGGTTAATAAAAAAATCCTCCATGATGCCTCTTCACTTTTAGTCATTGCCAGTTTTTTCTCATAATTTCTGCACATTCAGGGGTTCTGGACAGGAGGGCCCATCGGATAGTCGAACCTTGGATTCAAGAGGAGCAGTGTGGTTTTCATCCTGGTCATGTAACACTAGACCAGCTCTACACCCTCAGCAGGGTCCTGGAGTGTGTGTGGGAGTTTGCCCAACCAGTCTACATGTGCTTTGTGGACTTTGAAAAAGCACAATGACATTTGACAATGTCTCTTAGGGAACCCTGTGGGGGGTTCTCCGAGGTCCCTTTCAAATGGGCTTTTAGGTCCCTGTATGACCGGTGTCAGAGCTTGGTCCGCATTACCAGCAGTAAGTCGAGCTCATTCCCAATGAATGTTGGACACCGCCACGGTTGTCCTTTGTCACCGATTCTGTTCATGACTTTTATAGACAGATTTCTAGGCGCAGCCAAGGTGTTGAGCGGATCCATTTTGGTGGATCGCTTCTCTGTTTTTTGCAGATGATGTGGTCCTATTGGTTTCACCAGGTTGTGATCTACAGTTCCCTTATCAGTCAGTCTCTCGGTGCAACATACTTGCTATGGGAATTGCGCCCCCACGCGATCACCTGAAGGAATACAATCACGCCTTTACGGCTAAGGCGTCAACATTGCGCAAGAGGCCTCGCCCTCTGGGTATTTAAGCGACTGACGCCCATCCATCTTTCTCTTATTTGCCCTTCACCTCGCTTAACCCTGAACTACCTCTCTTTGCGGGACTTCTCTGTTGCTTCATCGCTCAACCAGATGTGAGCTTGCTCCCTACACAGAGCGCACAGAGAATTATTCCTGCGTACTGCTGGACTAGCGAAAGCTAGTCCGGCACATTTTCTCTAACCTCAAAGTATTTTTTTCTCCTCTTTCCACAGACTGCTTCGCTCGACGGCGCTAACTGCGTCACATTGCTACCCCTGCTAATTCGTATCGGGCTAGCCAGCGAAAGCGACATGACGGAGGAGACGTCTAAACAAATTAAGAGAAAAAGGATTCTGGAAGGACTCGCTCGCCTTATCTCGGACATGCCTCCAGAGAAAGGAAAGCGAAAGACAAGGCTTCCAAGGAAAACCAACAGGACAGCGAGCCCAACTTCGCGCGCCTGTCCCAGGGGATGCGGTTTCTCCCTCGCGGCGATGGACACCCATGAGGCCTGTCCAGTCTGCCTGGGAATGCTACATGCAAAAACATCGTTGGATACACCCGACTTTTGCCCACACTGCAGCCAGATGCTGGATGCGGTACTGCAGCCAGATGCTGGATGCGGTGCTGCAGCACCGGGTTGACCTCGTCGCCAAGGCCATGGGCACCCCAGCAGTGCCAGCGGATGCGGACACCACTGAGCCCCTCACTCCCACGCCGGAGCTCGAGAACATGGCTCTACACGACAGCACATGAGTCGAATGGGGTGACAACCCTGACGTGCTGGCTCCTACGGTGGATTTAACAGTCGAATTCGACACTCGAGGCATGATGAACGAGGACGAGATCTCGATTTCAGCCTCAGGCGAATTTTCTGCGGAGGACGCAGACGTCGAACTGGAGGAACAGGGAGAAGACCTCTCCCAGACCCCGGTACCTGTGCTCCCAGAAACTGACTTTTCCATCCCTGCTCTGTTCTACCTGGGCCACAGAGCAGCGGACGCGCTGCACATCCCATGGCCAGAGCCTCCGCCTCGCCAACAGGTCACGAGGCTGGCAGGAAACTATTTTTACTCAAAGCAGCAGGCCGCCACGAGGCAAAGGATACCCGTGTTCCCGGACTTCCTCACAGAACTAACTCGCACCTGGGCTCAGCCCCAAGCTCCCATGCTCTTACCACTCTCATAGTTCCTCGACGTGGATGGATGGATGAGGTGGGAATAGCCAACGTGCCTCAAATTGAGGACACGCTGGCGTCTCACCTGGCTCCCAAGTCATCCGGGACAAAACCAACTCTTCCCAGCAAAGCTTGTCGAGCCTCGGCTTCTCTTCTCGAGAAATGCTACAGAGCTCAGGGACTCGTGGCGCGCGCCATGAATGCGTCCGCGTTGATGCAGGCTTACCTAGCTGAAAAACTGCAACAGCTCCAGGTAACAACGGACAAGTAGGCTGCAGCCGACTTGCTGGATGAAGCCCGTAGGGCAACAGACTTCGTGCTCCGCATGATGGGTATAGCCGCTGTTGCTCAGGGCAGAGGCATGGCGGAAGTGGTCATCGCGATACACCATCTGTGGATGACTTTAACGGATCTCCCCGAGGGACAAAATGTGCCTTTTCTCCACCACTTGATAGAGCCGACGGGATTATTTGGAAAAGCTTTGGATCGAATTCAGACCAATCTGGACCAAAGGCACAAACGGGCTGAAGCTCTCCGGATGGGCATTCCCAGGAGAAGCTTCACCCCCCCAAGGGAGTCTGCTGGAGGCAGACCTACGCAGCCTTGACACCGCTCGGCAACGCATGCCCCACCGCAGAAGTGGCCGGCCTACGAGGATGAGCATCGGCAGAGACCACCGCCGGGCCAACCTCGTACAGAGCACGCATGGAGCCAAAACAGGTTTATCCCCGCCAGGCGGTCAGACACAGGGCCTCCTCGGCGAACCGGGACGACAGACAAAAACTTGCCTGATGAACCAGGTTCACGTCTTGACTTTACACGGTCACCCGCCCAAGCGGTACGGGGAATGATCCGTTCATATCTAGACTTTATTTGTAGCACGATACAAATGGCTGGTAACTCTGTTGCATGCATAAATCATGTTTTTCCTGCTGTGAGTGACATAAATTCAAACATGTCGTTACACTTAAGCACGAATAAAGCTAAAAAAACAGTTCCTCTCTGTTTTATTGACTAAAAAAAAGCAACAAACACAAGTAACTTCAGGTCCCTCTGGCCTGCCAGCCATCATAAAGGGAGGGGACCGTTCCCCCCCCTCCCTCACGCCTCACGGGGTGTTAGCATAATCAATAAACCCCAGCGGGGTGCCTCTGCTCCGTCTGTAGAGAACAGGCACAGAGGCGTCTGCAAGCAGGCCCCCCACCCCTCATGGAGACAGGTGAGGGGGATCACGTGCTCCAGTCCCCGCTCCATTGTGAACGACGGGGCGGCCAATACACTAACCAAGCTAACACGTGACATGTCCGCGCCTCAGGGAGACGCGCCGACAGAATCTAACGACGGGGGGGGGGCACGTCAGATGCCCGCAGGCGACCACTAGCTTCACACGTTCACAAAAGCAATTGTGTTCAGGCTGGTGTGTGCGTAAACAGCTCAGAGCTGAATCAGATTCCTCTTCCTGTCACTCGGAGGGAACTGGGCTCCTTATCACCAAACAATTTAAAGTCTGCCAAACACAAAGAACCATCTCCACGTTCTCACGTTGCAGCTGTCCCTTTATTATTAATAAGTGACACGCAATGTTCAAGCAGTGATCCCGTAGCACGTGACCTCTCTCACTGTGCTGGTCCAGCTCTGCTTTTAAACAGTATCCCCCCAACGGGTGAAACGCAGACCCTGGCAGGTTTGTCTGGTTCCAACGCTCTGTTAAGACCAAGGACCAGTAAACTGGACCCATCCAGGAAACACGTGGGGGTCAGAAGATCTGCTCGTTTACAAAATTCGCAGCTTTTCAGTACCATGACCTAAAATAAGGAGAGAGAAAGCAGACATTCTGCTCCTTTTCTGTCTGAAAAAGACAACAGGTTGCATCTGCCCTCGATCACTCTCGATGAGAGCAACCTGGTAGCCCATCAACAAAAAGGCTTTCTCCCAAACTTGGTTGACCTCCAAGGGGTCACGGCTTCCAAGGCCACTGGAGGGGAACTGGATGCATCAACTGCTCTTCTTCAAGGTCAAACTATGCCACCAGAAGAAGTAGCCTCGCCGCTTAGGCCGAGAACTATTAAAATTTTCAGCTTGTTGGCAGAAAAGAACAAGCTGATGGCATCAGGCCTGTCGGAAAATGTGGTAAAAACCATACAAAATGCTTGTGCTGTATCAACACAGTCCCTCTACGCACGGAAGTGGCGTATTTTTGAGGCCTAGTGTTCAGAAAGAAATATTATTTCTTACTCATGCGACCTGACTCAGCTCCTGATTTTCCTTCAGGATTTACTGGAAAAAGGTCGTTCTTTCTCAACGATTAAAGTTTTCCTATCAGCTATTTCAGCCTGTCACGAAGGCTGGGGACACAGGACACCTGGCGCGCATCCAATCATAATAAGATTTATGAAGGGCGTGCTTAGGACAAAACCACCCAACAGGATCCTGACCCCTGGTTGGGATCTTAGTCTGGTCTTGGGGGCTCTCTGTGATCCTCCATTCGAGCCACTGAGTGAGGTTAAGATAGACATGTCCATCCATCCATCCATCTTCTTCCGCTTATCCGGGGTCGGGTCGCGGGAGTAGCAGCCTAAGTAGGGAGGCCCAGACTTCCCTCTCCCTAGCCACTTGGAGCAGCTCCTCCGGGGGAATCCCAAGGCGTTCCCAGGCCAGCCGAGAAACATAGTCCCTCCAGCGCGTCCTGGGTCTTCCTCTGGGTCTCCTCCCGGTGGGACATGCCCGGAACACCTCACCAGGGAGGCGTCCAGGAGGCATCCTAACCAGATGCCCGAGCCACCTCAACTGGCTCCTCTCGATGTGGAGAAGCAGCGGCTCTACTCCGAGTCCCTCCCGGATGACTGAGCTTCTCACCCTATCTCTAAGGGAGAGTCCAGCCACCCTGCGGAGAAAACTCATTTCAGCCGCTTGTATCCGAGATCTTGTTCTTTCGGTCATAACCCAAAGCTCATGACCATAGATGAGGGTGGGAACGTAGATCGATCGGTAAATTGAGAGCTTTGCCTTTCGACTCAGCTCTCTCTTCACCACGACAGACCGGTACAGCGCCCGCTTCACTGCGGACGCTGCACCTATCCGCCTATCGATCTCACGCTCCAGTTTTCCCTCATTCGTGAACAAGATCCCGAGATACTTAAACTCCTCCACTTGGGGCAGGACCTCCTCCCCGACCCGGAGAGGGCATGCTACCCTTTTCCGGCTCAAGACCATGGCCTCGGATTTGGAGGAACTGATCCTCATCCCGGCCGCATCACACTCGGCTGCAAACCGCTCCAGTGAAAGTTGTAAATCACGAACTGATGAAGCCAGTAGGACCACATCATCTGCAAAAAACAGAGAAGCGATTCTAAGGTCACCAAAACGGATCCTCTCAACACCTTGGCTGCGCCTAGAAATTCTGTCCATAAAAGTTATGAACAGAATCGGTGACAAAGGGCAACCTTGGCGGAGTCCAACTCTCACCGGAAACGAGCCTGACTTACTGCCGGCAATGCGGACCAAGCTCTGACACCGGTCGTACAGGGACCTAACAGCCCTTATCAAAGGGCCTGGTACCCCATACTCCCGGAGTACCCCCCACAGAACCCCCCGAGGGACGCGGTCGAATGCCTTCTCCAAGTCCACAAAGCACATGTAAACTGGTTGGGCAAACTCCCACGCACCCTCCAGGACCCTGTTGAGGGTGTAGAGCTGGTCCAGTGTTCCACGACCAGCACGAAAACCACATTGCTCCTCCTGAATCCGAGGTTCGACTATCCGACGGACCCTCCTCTCCAGAACCCCTGAATAGACCTTACCAGGGAGGCTTAAGAGTGTGATCCCCCTATAGTTGGAACACACCCTACGGTCCCCCTTTTTGAATAGGGGAACCACCACCCCAGTCTGCCAATCCAAGGGAACTGCCCCCGATGTCCACGCGATATTGCAGAGTCGCGTAAGCCAACACAACCCTACAACATCCAGAGCCCTAAGGAACTCCGGGCGAATCTCATCCACCCCCGGAGCCTTGCCACCGCGGAGCTTTTTAACCACCTCGGCGACCTCAGCACCAGAGATCGGAGAACCCGACCCAAAGTCCCCAGGCTCCGCTTCCTCAGTGGAAGACGTGCCAGTAGGATTGAGGAGGTCTTCGAAGTATTCCGCCCACCGACTCACAACATCCCGAGTTGAGGTCAGCAGCACGCCACCCCCACCATAAATGGTGTTGGTCGCGTACCTCTTTCCCCCCCTGAGACGCCGGATGGTGGACCAGAATCGCCTCGAAGCCGTACGGAAGTCATTCTCCATGGCCTCTCCGAACTCCTCCCACGCCCGAGTTTTTGCCTCAGCAACCACCCGAGCCGCATGCCGCTTGGACTGCCGGTACCTATCAGCTGCTTCCGGGGTCCCACAAGCCAAAAAGGCCCAATAGGACTCCTTCTTCAGCCTGACAGCATCCCTCACTGCCGGTGTCCACCACCGGGTTCGAGGGTTGCCACCACGACAGGCACCAACAACCTTGCGGCCACAGCTCCGATAAGCTGCCTCGACAATAGAGGCGCGGAACACGGCCCACTCGGACTCCATGTCCCCCGCCTCCCTCGGAACGTGTTCAAAGCTCTCCCGGAGGTGGGAGTTAAAGCTCCGTCTTACGGGAGACTCTGCCAGACGTTCCCAGCAGACCCTCACAATACGTTTGGGTCTGCCAGGTCTGACCGGCATCCTCCCCCACCATCGGAGCCAACTCACCACCAGGTAGTGGTCAGTTGACAGCTCCGCCCCTCTCTTCACCCGAGTGTCCAAGACATGCGGCCGCAGATCAGATGAGACGACAACAAAGTCGATCATCGAACTGCGACCTAGGGTGTCCTGGTGCCAAGAGCACATATGGACACCCTTATGCTTAAACATGGTGTTCGTTATGGACAATCCATGACGAGCACAGAAGTCCAATAACAGAACACCACTCTGGTTCAGATCAGGGGGGCCGTTCCTCCCAACCACACCCCTCCAGGTCTCACTGTCATTGCCCACGTGAGCGTTGAAGTCCCCCAGTAGAACAAGGGAGTCCCCAGGAGGCGCACTCTCCAATACCCCCTCCAAGGACTCCAAAAAGGGTGGGTAGTCTGAGCTGCCGTTTGGTGCATAGGCACAAACAACAGTCAGAGCCCGTCCCCCCACACGTAGGCGAAGGGAGGCTACCCTCTCGTTCACCGGGGTGAACCCCAACGTACAGGCACCAAGATGGGGGGCAACCAGTATGCCCACTCCTGCTCGGCGCCTCTCACCAGGGGCAACTCCAGAGTGGAAGAGTGTCCAACCCCTCTCAAGGAAACTGGTTCCAGAGCCAGAGCCATGTGTTGAGGTGAGTCCGACTATTTCTAGTCGGAACTTCTCAACCTCACACACTAGCTCAGGCTCCTTCCCCACCAGAGAGGTGACATTCCATGTCCCAATGGCCAGCTTCTGTAGCCGAGGATCAGACCGCCAGGGTCCCCGCCCTCGGCCACCACCCATCTCACATTGCACCCGACCCCTTTGGCCCCTCCCACAGGTGGTGAGCCCATGGGAAGGGGGACCCACGTCTCCTCTTCGGGTTGTACCCGGCCGGGCTCCATGGGTAAAAGCCAGATAGACTTGTTATCTTATAAAACCGCTCTAATCTTGGCACTTTCCTCGGCGAAACGCGTGGGTGACCTCCTTGCATTGTCTGTACATCCAATGTGTACCAGATTCGTCCCTGATGGGTCAGAGGTCACCTTAAGGCCTAATCCCGCATACACCCCCAAGGTCTTGACTTTGAACCATGGGAGTCTAGACTTTGATCTCTCCTCCTTCCCACCTGCTCCTGTACTCACTTAGGAACAGGAAAGGCTGAAGGCTCTCTGCCCCGTGAGAGCTTTACGCACTTACATGCAGAGAACAGCCGAATGGAGAAAAACAAATCAACTGTTCGTGTGCTTTGTAGCACCTGC
>JBBPBX010105384.1:0-11594 GCA_038048925.1 Garcialebias charrua | reverse complement strand
GTGTGTATGTGTGTGTGTGTGTGTGTGTGTGTGTGTGCGTGTGTGCGTGTGTGTGTGTGCGTGTGTGTGTGTGTGTGCGTGCGTGTGTTTAAATGGTTGGATGCACACAAATTACCACAGCTTGAAGGGTCTTCAGTAGCCAGATACAAACAGCAAACCAAGTTCACACCAGCACTCAGCAAATTACAATAATGAAATGTTTTATTCTTTAATATATTTTCACTGACTCCAGTCTGATTGCAGGTTGTTAATGATTCATCTTTTGTGTGCAGAGTGGTCATGCACTGAACTGTACATTAAAACTGAAAGTTATGCACCATAACTCATATTCCCTGAAGGAAGGGAACGAGGTGCAACACATTGACTATGGGAATTGCACCGCTGTACGGTTCACCTGACGTAATACAATCACACCTTTTAAGGCAGGTGGGCGTCAGCAATGAGGCCCTGCCCTCTTTGCATAAAAGGGACTGACGCCCCACCTTCATCCTCCAAGTGCACTTCACCGAGCTTGGGCATTGAAAGGGCAAACATGTGTTGCACCTCGTTCCCTTCCTTCAGGCAACATGAGTTATGGTGCATAACTTTCAGTTCCCTTATCAGTCAGTCCATTCTGTGCAACACATTGACTATGGGAACGTAATTCACGCCCTGGAAATGCTCTGGAAATGCATGCTTGTGAGAACTTTATGCCTTAGACTACAGGCGTCAGCTGCTCTCTACTCTGTGGTAGAGAGAACAGCCTGAGTTACGTCACATACTGTGACATCTAAACTGTAGTGTTTCACAAATGTGTTTGTTGATGCCCAGTAAGCAGCTGCACATATTTCTGCTACTGGCACACCTCTGAATAAGGCCCAAGAAGTGGCTAGGCCTCTGGTTGAGTGATTATGTATCCCAGAGGGCACCTGCTGACCTTTGTTACTGTACGCCAGGGGTCACCAACACGGTGCCCGTGGGCACCCGGGTGCCCCCAAGGACCATTTGAGGTACCCTCGGACCTGTTCTAAAAATAGCCCAACTCACTACTTAGCTGCATTTAAAATTTCATTTTATCCAGTTGTTATTCTTTTTTTGTATTTATGTATATTTTAAAATGTCTATCTTAAAAATATGTTCTTAAAAATGTGTTTATTATAAATTTTTTCAATTTACGCTTTGTTATTTCCGAAGAGTTTATCAAACTGGTGCCCTTTGTATGACTCCGTACCCACGAAGTAGCTCTCAGTTTCAAAAAGGTTGGTGAGCCCTGCTGCACGCCCGCTTAATGGCCTCAGTCACCCAGTGTGAGAGACGTTGTTTTGACAGGGCCTTGCCTGCAGCAGGAGTAGCAAAACACACAAACAATTGGTTTGTTTTGCGCCAGCTGTTAGGGCCCTGAGCATCTACATGGAAAGAACTAACAGGGCAGAGCGCGTTCAGCCACCTCTGTTCTTCAGTTAGAACAAGGAGAGGAGGAAATGTTGACAGCTCAAAGTCAAGACTTCTTGGTTTAAAGTTGGTACTTTTGGCACATATGCGGGGTTTGGACGCAGGGGGACCTTTGACCCGTCTGGGGCAAACCTGGTACACATTGGGTGCATAGATAATGCGTGGAGGTCACCCACGCATTTTGCTGAGCACAGAGCTAAGAGCAATGCAGTTTTATAAGATAATAAATCTATCTTTATGCTGCTAAGATGCTCAAATGGAGGCTCACACAAAGCATCCAGGAATAACTGTAGGTCCCACTGGGGGGTCAAAGTCCTACCTGGATGTTTCTTCCTTAGCACGCCCTTCATGAATCGTATCATGAAAGGGTGGGCACCATGTGATATACCTCCCCAGTCCTTGTGGCATGCCAAGATGGCTGACAAAAAGACCTTAAT
The DNA here is from genome assembly GCA_038048925.1 of Garcialebias charrua. Classification (NCBI taxonomy): domain Eukaryota; kingdom Metazoa; phylum Chordata; class Actinopteri; order Cyprinodontiformes; family Rivulidae; genus Garcialebias; species Garcialebias charrua. Next base: position 9,726 of record JBBPBX010105384.1, on the reverse strand, counting down.
GGTGGAGAAAGAGCGGCCCTTCTCCAGCAGGTCCTGTAGGAAGGTGAGGAGCTAGATTAAGTCACAGGAATATGAAACAATATTCCTCTCCAGACACCAGGCCTAAAAAACATGCCACTTGCGTGCGTAGAGAGTCTGAGTGGACTGTGCTCTCGCTCCCTGTATTGTGTTTACAACATTACTGGGCAGTCCTGAGGCCATTAGCCGGTTCCTCTCAATGGCCAGGCCAAGAGCTGCCATAGTTCTGGGCGTGGGTGAAGGATTTTCCCGTGGGCCTGGGTCAGCAGGTCTCTGTGGGAGGGCAGCTGCCATGGTGTCCCCTCCAGCAATGAAATCAGCTCTGGGAACCATGCTTTCTGCGGCCACCTGAGGGCTATCAGTATTAGTGAGAGAGCCCCCTGGCGTACATGTTCCAGTGTTGCCTGAATCAAAGGAACAGGTGGAAACACGTAATACAGCCTCCCCACTGGCCAGCTGTACATCAGGGCATCTGTCCCCAGCGGTGCATCTGTTTCCCTTATCGAGTGATACAGGGGGCAGTACGTGTTGTTGCTGCAAGCAAACAGATCTGCGTCGGCCCTCCCATATCGTGCCCAGACTTGGTCCACAATACGTGGGTTTAGCCACCACTCAGAGGGGAGGAGGGGCCCTCTTGAGAGGGCATCTGCCTCGTGATTTAGCTCGCCCGGGATGTGGGTCGGCCTCAGCGACAATATTCGGGAGCTGCACCACGTGAGCAGTTTCTGTGTCAACCTGAGGAGGCGCTGGGACCTTGTCCCGCCTTCTCTGTTGATGAAGGAGACTGTCGTCCTGTTGTCTGATTTTATCAGGACATGTTGTTGTGCAACCAGCCCCTTCCTGTAAAAGTGTTTCAGAGACAAAAACACTGCTCTGAGTTCCAGGAAGTTTATGTGGAGTTTGGTCTCTCTGCTGTTTCCAGACCCCTTAGGCATACTGGTTTCTGCAGAGACCTCCCCATCCTGTTTTTGAGGCGTCCGTGGTGGCCAGGACTCGTGACAACACTCTCCCCAGTGTGACCCCTTTGTTGAACACTGTGGGAACCTTCCATGGCTCCGGAGCCTTCATGCACTCTGGGCCAATCAGTATCCCCTTTGTTCGTTGAGGGAGGGCAGGTTGCCATTGTTTGTTGATCCATATCTGTAGAGGGCGCATTTTTAATAATGCCAGAGGCACGCAGACAATAGCTGCTGACAACAGGCCCAAGAGACGCTGGCACATCTTGAAAGGCACCCTCTGGCCTAGCTGAAAATGTGCTAGGCAGAGGTGGAGGGATAAACCCGTGCCTCTGAGAGCACGGCTCTGTACAGTATGGAGTTGAGCCATACTCCCAGAAATACGGTAATCTGGGATAGGGTCAGGTTGCTTTTTGACAGGTTTAAAACAAAACCTAGAGCTTCCAGGTGAGACATCACCCTCTCTGTGTGCTGCTGTGCCTGGACTCTGTCTCGTCCAAGAATGAGCAGATCGTCCAGATAATTCAGAACTCTGACCCCATGACCCCTCAGTGGGGCCAAGGCCGCGTCCAGACATTTCGTGAATGACCGGGGAGCGGATTTCAAGCCAAAAGGCATTGCTAAAAACTCGAACGCGGTACCCTGGAAGGCAAAGCGGAGATATTTTCTGTGGCAAGGTAGGATGCTGACGTGAAAAAGGGTATCTTTCAGATCCACTGTGCAGAAATAATCCCTCAGTTGGACCGAGTGAATTACTTGTCTGGGTGTCAACATCCTGAATTTGTACATTTGTATTCTTCTGTTATGACTCTTGAGGTCCAAAATAGGCTGCAAGCCCTGATCCCGTTTCGGGACCAGGAAGTATTTGCTGTAATGACCCTTTTTTACATCGTAAGCAGGGACCATTCTGATCACTCCTTTCTGCATCATGACTGAGATCTCATCTCTTAAGACATGAGTGCTGAGCACCCCCGTGAAAGGAGGTGGCCACTTGTGGAACTGCAGCCGTAGACCAAGGGTGACAGTGGACGTGACCCACATGCTTGGTTTGCATGCCTCCCAGGTGCCCGCGTGTGCGGTTAATCTGGAAGGCATGTGTATTGTGTGCTGTTTGTGTGTCAAGGGGACGGGAGGGGGGTGAATGGCCCCCTCTCGTATACCCTTTGGAGGACTTCCCTGTCCCTCTGTGGTCGCCTGAGTGTCTGTCTGGTGTTGACAGACCCCTAGCTGCCAGCAGGGGCTCATTGTCTGCCCTGACAGTTCGTGTCTCATGAGGGTTGAGGTGGCCAGGTGTGAATGCTGGTCTCCCCCTTTATCTGACACATTTGCATAAAAAGGTGCTATGTTTTTTTTTTGAGTCGACACACAGGACATCATGTGCTTTTGAGACTTTATTGCTGTGCTTAAAAGAACATGTCTTTATTACACCAACATTTGAGTGACTTTTTGTGTATATATAATTCACACCAGATAAACGTGGTTTTATACACATAAATTCTGGCTTAAACAGTTCGGTTTCCCCTGTTTCCACATGGGCGGGAGTACCTAAAAAGTGGCGAAGCGGCCCTGCATTAGACGGCTTCTGTTTTTGGTCCCTGTTCATTGAGGACAACCTCGGTGGGCCTGCCTGTCGTGGGACGAATCTGTGCCATGTCCAGGCTTGGCCAGCCTGGGACGGTCCTGCGGCAGACTTGGGTCACTGTTCTCCGTCGAGCGCCGGACGTTTCTGTGGGGGGGGCAGCGTGAGGCCGAGTGGTGGCGAGGCTGTGCGGCCCTGTGTCCGCTAGCGTCTCTGGGTTGCACTAATTGCTTTCTGGGCATCCCCTCACGCAAGGCCTCGACCAATTTCCTTCTCTGTTCCAGCCTGCTCTGTATTCTCTCGAGAGCACCGCCGAAAAGCCCAGTTGGCTCGATGGGATGATGGAGGAACGGGTTCCGTATTACCTCTGGCAGGTCTGTCAGCGTTAGCCACAGGTGGCGCTGAGCAATGACGATCTCGGCAATACTTCGCCCTTGAACGATGGCGGCTGTTCCCATGAGGCGAAAAGCAAAATCTGTCGCCTTGCGGGCCTCCTCCAGTACATCGGCTGCTTTCTTTTTGTTGGCAGTATGCTGGAGCTCCTGCCGTTTTTCCACCAAGTATACTTGCATCATGGCTGAAGTGTTCATGACGTGGACCGCGAGGCCCTGAGCTCGGTAACACTTTTCGAGCTGGGAGGCTGACACGCGGCAGGCCTTGCTAGGCAGAGTTGGTTTGGAGCCCGAAGTTCTGGGGGCTAAATGTGCTGCCAAGGTGTCCTCCATCTGGGGGATGTTGGCCATGCCAGCCGCCTCCATTCCGGCCACGTCCAGGAACTGGGAGAGAGGCAAAGTCAGTGGAGCCCTGAGTTCAGCCCAGGTGTGAGTCAGCTTTGTCTGGAAGTCGGGAAAAATAGGCATCCTGTGCCTCGTGGCCGACTGTTGCTTGGCGAAGAAGAAATTGCCCGCCAACCTTGTTACTTGTTGTCGAGGTGGGGGTTCTGGCCAAGTTATCCGCAACATGTCCGCTGCTCTGTGACACAGCTCGAACAGAGCTGGGACAGACACATCAGTCTCTGGTTGACCTGTCGCGGGGATCTGGGAGAAGTCCTCGTCTTCTCCTTCGTCCTCATTGTCAGCTTCATCGTCAGTTAGTTTGCCCGAGGCTGTTAGCGAGAGCTCATCTGCTCGCAACAAGTCCCTTGTGTCAAACTCGTTGGTGGAGTCCCTGAGCGGGGCTACCACATCCATGCTTCCTCCCCAGTCGGCTTGACCACTGTCCTCTAAGTCAACAGCCTAGAGCTCCGCCGTGGGAGTGAAGGCTTCATCGAGAAGCGGTTCCCGCGCCGTGGTGGAGCCACCCATGGCTTTGATCACAAAGTCCATGCGTCTCCATCTCTCTGTTTCACGTAGCAGTCTGCAGTGAAGTGTAACCCAGTCCATTTTGGTTTTTGTATTTCCTCAATTTTATGCTTTCACCTTGTCCACTGTTTTGGGACTAAGTGTGAAATCTCATGAGATTTTGTGAGATTTGAGTTTCATAGAAAAACATGGCTCCTCCCATCATTTGGGAGAGCAGGTGTGTGTGACTGAGGAAGTTCAGAGCTGCTGCAGGTGGGCATTAAACAATTTTAGATGAATTTATTTTTGGACTGTCATATACTTACTGGTATGCTTCTCAGCTTTTAGATGTCTCTAAGCAGTGAGAAACTGCTGTTTTGTGCTTAAAAGACCAGAAACAAGCAAACTGGTGAGTGTTTATATTGTTTGTAGCATGCCAATGCTGGCATTAGCATGCTAAAGCAATTGTTTGTTGGCTTATGGCCTTTAAATATAAATGGTCAAATGCTATTTAATGGATTAAATGGTTATGTTGTACTTTTGTGCCATCTTTAACATTTAATCATACAGTGACTATGAATGTGAAGAGTACTCTATTTAGAAATTGTTTGTGTATTTATATTATGATAAACAATTTAGAAAAGTAAATCATGTACATGTAGATCATCAATACATTTATCCTATGTATTTGTAAAACTATTTATGGTATGGTATTGATAGTGATTTTGATATTAATACTAGAAAATGATGTTAACTTGATCCTGTTGTACAGGCCAGGTTTCTATGAGGGAGGCCAGATTTCCTATGATGGAGGCCAGGTTTCCCATGATGGCGAGCTACCACTAGGCTTCAGGCCCAAAGAACCCGGAGCCAGAACCTGAGTTGTCTTGTGCGGTAGGAGATGCTGTGGCCTGCTCCCTACACACACACCCAAAAACCTTTACAAGCGCTAAAGGCTCCTGAACATTTATTTGGTCTTCATTGACTACATTTAAACCCCTCAATCTTATCTGGACTATTGCCCTGGCCTTGGTATTTCATGAACTGTGGGATTAATACAAGCATTTGGATTTAGTCTAGATAATTTGGGAGATCTGTTCATCTGGTGAAACATGTTTATTGGTATAATGAATGGATTGATGACATTGATGACAGTTGTTTTTGTTTTGTTTTTGTACATATTGTAAATACTGTATCATATTTAATACAAAGCACCTTATGCACTGATTTTCTGTCCTTGTGTTCTTAAATACAAATGCAACCATGACCCTTCATGAGGCGAACATTAGAACCTTCTGATAACTGGCCTGCTACTAATACTTTTGAGTGATCACCACTTTGTCTGATCTTTAGCATTTACATCATATATGCTACAATATTTTATGGCGAGCTAGCCAGGAGGGTTATTTGGTTGTTTAATCTGTATTTTTGGTTCATTTGGCTATCTTGCATAATGGATGTGTTTTTGCAATGTGGTATTAAAATCCCAAATGCTGTCTTGGTAGAGGGCATATCAGTAAGTGACAGTAAGGATGAAGTTTTTGACTTTTTAAAACAGTATGGCAAAATTAATAGATTTGAAATAATTTCTGAACCTGACTCTGAATTTCATGAGTCACTAGTGGTCGAATTTTGTTCCAGTGCCGCTTTAGAAATGTTACGGCCTGAGTTACCATACACTTTTGAATTAGAAGATCACACTGGTTCTTTTTGTATTTCTGATTTACCTACTGTCTGCACTACACGTGCTGTGCAAAGCAGAACCTCATCATGTCTATCTGATCTGCAGAACTTGGCTAAACTGACTGGTTTGGATTATGGTGAAGTACTAACAGCAATGATGACTCAGATTGGTCTCTCTATTGCTGCACTCAAACCTGCTGTTCCGGTGAAAGAGCAACCCACTGATAGTGAGGCTGTTGTGTCCCCACCAGTACCATCAATGAGCAACCCATCACCTGTCCCACCATCAGTCACAAGTTGGTCAGTTCCACCAACCACTGTCCCAATTTCAGGCAGTGAACCACAGCAACGATCTAGTTCCACTTCACAGCCAACACCAAGACGATCCACTGCCAGCATAAATCTCCATCCACCCGAGGTCCAGCGCTATGTCGTGGAGCACATTGTAAAGAATGAAGACAGTTCTACACATCATCAACGGCTCAGAATGTTTTCAGGGCGTGCGCCTAGACCAAACCATGAAGCAGACTTTGAAACATGGAGGTCTGGAGTGGAATTGTTACTGAAGGACCCGGCTGTGTCTGATCTCCAGCGTTCGAGAAGGATAGTGGACAGTCTCTTGCCGCCAGCTGGTGATATAGTCAAGCACCTAAGTCCTGACACACTGCCCACTGTGTACTTGGAGACACTTGATTCTGCATATGCAACAGTGCAGGATGGTGATGAACTGTTTGCTAAATTTATGGATACTTTCCAAGATGTCGGAGAAAAACCATCGGCCTACCTCCAACGGCTCCAAGTTACACTGAATTCTGCAATGAAAAGAGGGGGTGTGGCAGAGGCTGACGTCAACCGTCAATTATTACAACAGTTCTGTCGTGGGTGCTGGGACGACAACTTAATCGCAGAGCTTCAATTGAAACAGAAAAAAGTAAAGCCACCTAACTTTGCTGAACTGTTGCTCCTTTTACGTACAGAAGAAGACCAGGAAGCAGCAAAAGCCCTGCGCATGAAACAGCACCTGGGGTCTACAAAGCAGAAAGCTACGACCCATTCTCAGTTTGCCCATAGTAATGGTGAAGAAAAGGGAACTTTAGCTGCCCTGACCAGCACCACGGAGAGACTGGCCCAACAGCTAGCTGACGTCCAGCAACAGCTAGCCTTACTGACTGCTCACCAGCCTAACACCTCTCACCACAAGACTCAGACTTTCAGGCAGCACCCTGGAAAACCTGATAAATTTTTGGCATCATCACGTAGAACCACATCTCAGCCCAAACCAGGCTACTGCTTCAGATGTGGTGAAGATGGTCACATGAGACCACAGTGCCAGAACGAACCCAATCTAACCCTTGTTACCAAGAAGAAAAAGCAGCATGCCCAGAAGCAACAAACCTCCTTTCGTCAAAATAATTTAAACTAAGTCCGGTGCCTTTTGAGGGACAAACAGGCACCATGGATCAAATTTGTCCCAGGAATAGAAAAAAAGTCACTCGGTGTGCAGAACAGTTAATAGAAAAGAGAGTTCCAGACCAAATACCAAAGGGGCTCATTGGCTCAAAATGTTCTGCCATCCTGAACATTTCTGGATCCAACTGTAACTGTCTACTGGACACAGGCTCACAGGTGACCACCATTCCTGTTTCTTTTTATAACGACAACCTTTCTGACCAACCTGTGAAGCCATTGAACAACCTGCTTGAAGTGGAAGGGGCTGCAGGACAATCTGTGCCTTATCTGGGCTATGTTGAACTCCAGTTGACTTTCCCTAAAGACTTTTTAGGAACAGATTTTGAGGTTTCAACACTTGCTTTAGTTGTTCCAGATGTCCGTCCAGAGAGTACATCACCTGTGCTTATTGGAATGAACACATTGGAGATATTGTATGCTCAATACATTGACAGTGAGTTTTCCACCTTTCAGCCCCAAGCTTATGGCTATAAAGCAGTGATGAAACTTCTGGAACTGCGTCACAAGAAAAGCCAGATGGGAAGTGCAGAGGTTGTGCGACTAATGAGCCAAACTCCATTCCTCATCCCAGCAGGGAAAACAATGGTCCTGGAAGGTTCTGCCAAAATTGACACCCAGTCTAGAGTTAGATGGGCCATCATTGAACACCCGTCTATAGCTCTTCCTGGAGGACTATGTGTGCAGCGTTGCTTGATCACCCTTCCACATCACATGCCATGTAAAGTCCCTGTAGTCATCAAAAATGAATCAGAGCAAGACACCTGGATTCTACCCTTGTCTGTTATTGCTGACATTTGTGAAATATCTACCGTCTTATCACAACAAGTGGTTGCCTCTACAGCAAAGCCTCATAAGAAAACTAGTTTGGAGTTCAATTTTGGTGATTCTCCTATTTCACCAGAATGGAAGGAGCGCATAACAACAACATTGAACAACATGCCTGAAGTATTTTCCCATCATGAAACGGACTTCGGCTGTACAAATAAAGTGAAACATCACATTAAGCTCAACGATGAGACACCATTCAAGCATCGAGCACGTCCTATCCATCCCCAAGATCTTGAAGCTGTTCGTAAACACCTGCAGGACCTGCTTGAATCAGGGGTTATAAGAGAGTCTGAATCACCGTTCTCTTCTCCAATCGTGGTTGTCCGTAAGCCGAATGGTGATGTAAGGCTGTGTATTGATTATAGAAAGTTAAACCTACAAACAGTTAAGGATGCGTATGCACTTCCAAACTTGGAAGAATCCTTTTCGGCCTTAACTGGGTCCAAATGGTTTACAGTGTTGGATTTGAAATCTGGTTTTTACCAGATAGAGATGAACGAAGACGATAAGCCAAAAACTGCATTTGTCACACCTCTTGGTTTTTGGGAGTGGAATCGGATGCCACAGGGGGTAACCAATGCCCCGAGTACCTTTCAAAGATTGATGGAGAAGTGTATGGGAGACTTGCATCTTAATAAAGTACTTGTGTTCATTGATGACCTTATTGTCTTCTCCGACTCTCTTGAGGAACATGAGAGAAGGTTAATGCAAGTACTAACCAGACTAAAAGAGTTTGGTTTAAAGTTGTCCCCTGAAAAATGTAAGTTCTTCCAGACCAGTGTGCGGTATTTGGGCCATGTTGTGTCTGAAAAGGGGGTAGAAACTGACCCAGAGAAGATATCTGCATTAAAATCCTGGCCAGTTCCCCGAAACCTTAAAGAGCTAAGATCTTTTCTGGGATTTGCTGGTTACTATAGGCGGTTTATTAAGGACTATGCCACCCTTGTCAAACCGCTAAACCTCCTCACACGTGGCTATGCACCAGTTCGTCAGTCCACCAAGACTAAAAGTATTTTGGCTAAGTACCTTGATCCCAAACAGTCCTTTGGTGAAAGGTGGACCACTGATTGCCAAATTGCTTTTAATACAGTAATTGAGAAGTTGACCTCTGCTCCTGTACTCGGATTTGCCAACCCTAAGTTACCTTATATTCTCCACACAGATGCAAGCACAATAGGGCTGGGAGCCGTGTTATACCAGGAGCAGGAAGGCAAGCTTAGAGTAATTGCCTATGCCAGCCGAGGCTTGTCTCAGAGTGAGTCAAGATATCCAGCCCATAAGCTTGAGTTTCTGGCCTTGAAATGGAGTGTGACAGAGAAGTTTCATGATTATCTGTATGGTGCCAGCTTCACTGTCATTACAGATAGCAATCCACTCACATATGTCCTGACATCAGCAAAGCTTGATGCCACCAGTCACCGATGGTTAGCCGCACTTTCTACATACTCATTCAATATGCAGTATCGTGCTGGAAGACAAAATTTAGATGCTGATGCCCTGTCAAGGCGCTCTCATGGGGAAGCTTCAGAAAAAGATCTTCCATGCAAAGAGTGGGAACTAGTTCACCAACTCACAAAGCAATTGTGTGAACCTGGTAATACTAAGGAGATTTCTTCTGACATTGTGGATGCCATTTGTCAGAGTTGTCTGGTGAGAACACACCTCCAGTCAGACTCATTATATTCTATCACCATGGTTGAGTCCTTATCAGCCAGCATCAAGGTCATCCCAGACACTTATGTCAAGGAAGACTTGTACGGCTTGCCAGTTATTCCATCTCTATCACATGATGATTTAAAAGCAGAACAGCAAGCTGATCCTGCTATCCGCGAAGTAGTTTATCAGCTTGAGACAGGTGAAAAGGTTCCCCACACAGCTCGAGTGGAATTGGCAGAGCTACCCTTGTTGCTGC
>JBBPBX010105383.1:0-11594 GCA_038048925.1 Garcialebias charrua | reverse complement strand
CTGAGCTGAAGTTTTCGCGGTTCAAACGTTCAAACGCCGCTCAAATCTACCTGATTGGTTGGTGTGTCAACCAATCAGGGAGAGTCGGGGTGGAGCTATGTGACGCGGAACGAGGGGACGGTTGTGCGCATGCGCAACTGTGTGACGCATTGTTTGTTGGACAGATAGAAAGCGCGAAGTTGTGTACAATGGAGGAGAAACTCATCGTTGCTGTGTGTACCCATCCAGTCCTTTACGACCAGTCAAATGTCCTCTACAGAGACAGAAATAAAAAGCTCGTTGCCTGGCGGAGTGTCAGTGATGAAGTCGGTTTACCGGGTAAGTTTTTAATGGTGAACGTTTCACGTTTAGCCAGTTTAAGCTCTGCTAGCCGTTTTGATTTGATGTTTGTTCATTCATTATAAAAGAACAATACAAGACACTTTCATCAGATACAAGAATACAAGTCGGATAAAATAAATGGAGCACAAAGAAGATGAAATCCTATTATATCTGCCCCTTATTTCACAGTTTGTTCAAACAATCATAACCTTCAAACTACATCACAAATTGGATAAAAATAAGAATGATTTCAGCTATCACAAAGTATAGCCAACACATTTAACGTTTTTCAATGCCTTTGTTTAGTGGAAACATGCAAGAAGAGGTGGAAGAGTCTCCGGGACACCTATGCGAAGGAGGTGAAGAAGGATCAACACAGAAACCGGAGTGGTGCAGCCGCTGACAGCGCTCCTAAATGGAAATACATGGCGGTCATGGCCTTCATGAAGCCATTCGTCACGCCACGTCCAACCAGTGGCAACATGCCGGACAGGACAGATGTGGAGAGCACGGAGGACCAGGCCGCTGTTCACGAGACACAAGACCAAGAGGAGGCTGAAGACGATTCAGCAGCATTCGAGGCCTCGTCCATTCTTGGTAAGTTGTGACTCACAGACATACTGCAATGTTGTTATAAATATTAAAGTTAAATAAATGGTTTATTTGTTATTTGATTCACAGAAACTATTGACGCAGGTGTGTTGGAGCTGTCGCAAACCGTATCTCCAGTGACAACTCCTGCTCCAGCGAGAACGTCTTCTCCTGTCACATCATCCACCACGTCTGTGATGCCAGCACCTTCGTCTGCCCCAGGTGTGACTCTCATCGTGCTTTTTGTGTAGATTTAGTGTCAAAAAACCACAGACACAAATACACACACAACTGATCCAGTGGTGGCCCACTTCAAAACACACCCACACACACAGAACATATGTAAACTCATAAGAACAATTAATTGAAAGCTCATCTAACATTCAACACATGTACTGTGTTCTTTACAGGATCAGCGCGGAAGAGACCCCGTAGGGAGCAGGGACCCATGCAGCGCAATGACTTTGAGCGTAATGTGCTAGACTTTTTGAATAAAAGAAGTGACATGGCTGCAACATTGCCCCCCCCACCACCTCCCCTCGATGCAGTAGATCATTTTCTGTTGTCGTTGGGTGGTCCCCTTAAACGTATGCCCGCATTACAGCGTGAGAGACTTCAATATAAAATCCACACCATGGTTTATGAGGAGTCCACTGGCGACAGAGTGGGTCCAGTGACGTCCGAGGAAGTCTAAATACAGTACACACACACACACAAATATAAATATATATAAATATATATATATAAATATATATATATAAATATATATATATAAATATATATACATAAATATATATACTTATATAAATATATATAAATATATATATATATAAATATATATATATATAAATATATATACATATACTATATAAATATATATATATAATACACACTTTGTACATACATATACACTTTGTATATATGTATATATTATTAGTTTTTTTTAGATAGCAATGTGTTTTCTACTTTTAAATAACTGTGTTTTGTTTATTTTAGATAGCAATGTGTTTTCTACTTTTAAATGTGTTTTCTACTTTTAAATGTGTTTTCTACCTGTAAATAAATCTGTAAAATGTTGGTTTTAGTCTGCTATTCATTTTTTTGGTCCTTAGTTAATACTACATGTTGGCACAAAAGTTTCCCCAAATAACAAATACAGTACTACTGTAGTTCAGTACGACTTCAGATAATCGTTTTCTTACTTACTTAATAAAAAGTAATAATTAGAGATTATATAATGAAATGTAAGTTATATAAGGTATCACCATAAACCGAAAACAGTTGCGTTTCTGTATGAATACTTAAAACTAACTAAAACTAACCGAAAGACAGAACAGAAATTTATCACACAATTTTCATCTGTAATTTTTAATGCAATTATACACATTCAACAAATGAAAATGTGGATACGACAGTGTTCACAATGAACGGCGTGTACTTGGTCATATAAAGAACTAAATTAAACAAAAGTAATAAGTATAACAAAAAACAGAATGACTTGGCTCTGCAGGTGATTTGGTAGAACTTAACAGAGCCGTTGCAGGTCAGTGGGGGTGATGACTACTCTGTTTGTTGACATGCCACTGCTCCTTCTTCTGAGAAGTATGCCATGAATGCCCCTCTGGTGGCCATTGCCTCGCTTGATGCACAGTTTGACCAATGAGTGTGAACCTTTATAATTAAAAATTAAAAAACATTGAGCCTGAATTGCGAGGTGCTTTCAGCCTGATATGCTTTCCATCCAAAGCACCGCAGCACAGAGGGAAGTTCCATATGTCCTCAAACTCCTTCGAAATGGACCTCCAATCATCCACTGTAGGTACAGCCATGAAGTCCTCCACTAGACAGTCCCAGATTGCTGTGGCCACATCAGGAACAATGGTGGCGACAGTGGAAATTCCCACACGAAAGCTGTTTGCTATGGTCCTGTAGGAGTCCCCAGTAGCAAAAAACCTGCATAGAGAAAGAGTAATTACAATTATTACAGAAATTACATTACATTAAACGTACTACATCTGTAATGCACATAATAGAACCTACACACGCACACACACACACACACCTCTATATGTATACACATTAGGATGTGTGGCAAACATCACTCAGATAGACACAATACTGTATGTATGTGCTTATGTACACACTCTTCTATAAAGAATGATATGTATTTCAATACAGGTATATATATATATATATATATATATATATATATATATAAATAATAATAATAATTTTATTTAAAAGCGCCTTTCATGACACCCAAGGACACTTAACTGTCTCTGTGACAGACACAGAGACAGACAGATAGACCGACACACACACAGACAGACATTGGCTCTTTTTATCTGTTGTCCAAAATAGAAAAGATGAATATATATATATATATATATATATATATATATATATATATATATATATATATATATATATATATATATATATAAACATACAGTATATGACAGAAACAGAGACAGATATTCGCGCTATTTATCTGTTGTTGCAAATAACCAACCGGAGACAGATGGCCAAGCGTTCTTCAGCTGGGATTGAGCGCCTGTAGCTGGTGTCCTGGTACGTGATGCGGGCACCAACGCGAGACAGCAGGTCGTCAAACTGGGCACGGGACAGACGGAAGTACCGCTTAAAGCGCTGCTCGTCCATGCGCAGCTCCTGGATTAAATGGTGAAACTCCCCGAATTCAGAACGCCTCTGAATAGTTTCATGGACCCAGACACGGCGCCTTGCACGTCTTCGGCGTGCCACTAGCAAACATATTAATAAAGCTGCCTCCACATCATCCGCCATTTTGAGAACAGACGAACAACAAGACCGGAAAGAGAATCACGACGCTCCTCCCACACCCCGCCCCCACGACGCTGCTTCCAGGAAGCCGCCGCAACACTACAGTTTGGACACCAGGGGGCAGTGCGTCCACTTCCGTGCGTGAGGAGCGTCTTTGGAGGTCAAAACGCTGCACTGTGTGAACACACCATTAAAAGTTCGGCTTTCCTACGCCTGAATGGTGGTGAAACAGTCCTGGCTCAGACTGACTTCTGCTTCCTGTCACGGTTCGTTGAGGAGGACCGTGGTGGTCCTGCCTGATGTGGTACGAACCTCTTCTTCGACCAGGCCTGGCCCGCTTGAGGATGCTCTGAGACGGGTTTAGGCCGCTGCTCCCTCTCGAGGATTGGCCTTTTCTGAGCTGGTCGACGCGTGGCGGAGTGGTGTCGCTGCTGTTGGCCCCTGTGCCCGCTCGATTCTCTGGGTTGCACAAAATGTTTTCTGGGCATCCCCACACGCAGGGCTTCTTCTTGTTTCCTCCGCTGATCCAGTCTGCTTTTTATCTGCTCCAACGCCCAGCCGAACAGGCCTGTGGGCTGGATAGGATGGTGGAGGAACGGGGCGCGCTGGCCCTCTGGAAGATCTGTTAGGGTCAACCACAAATGACGCTGAGCGATCACCTTCTCGGCCATAGCTTTTCCCTGAGCGATGGCTGCAGTTCCCATGAGGTGGAGGACAAAGTCTGTCGCCTTGCGGGCCTCGTCCAGAACCTCTGCCGCTTTTCTCTTGTTGGAGGTCTGCTGGAGCTCAAGCAGTTTTTCAGCCAGGTAGGCCTGTATCATTGCAGAGGCGTTCATGGCGCACACAGCGAGGCCCTGTGCTCGGTAGCTCTTCACGAGCTGCGAGGCTGACACACGACAGGCCTTGCTGGGCAGAGTGGGTTTGGAGCTCAACATCCTGGGGGCCAAATGAGCCGCCAAAGTCTCCTCCATCTGAGGAATGTGGGCCATGCCCGCCGCCTCCATTCTGTCCACGTCCAGAAACTGGGAGAGAGGCCGTGTCAAGGGGGCCCTGGGTTCAGCCCAGGTGCGCGTCAGCTCTGTCTGGAAGTCGGGAAAGATGGGCATCCTGTGCCTCGTGGCCGACTGCTGCTTGGCGTAGAAGAAGTTCCCCGCCAACCTCGTTACTTGTTGTCGAGGGAGGGGTTCTGGCCAAGTTACCTTCAAAGTGTCCGTGGCTCTGCGGCACAGCTCGAACAGAGCGGGGGTGGACACGTCTGTCTCTGGTTGACCTGCCACTGGGCTCTGGGAGAAGTCCTCGTCCTCTTTGTCCTCCTCATTGTCCGCCTCGTCGTCCGATATGATAAATGGAGCTTATTTATATAGCGCCTTCCAGCCCCCTATGAGCCCCTATGAGGGGCCCCAAAGCGATTTACAATACCAACCATCCACCCATTCATACACACATTCATAAACCGGTAGCGGTAGACTGCCATGCAAGGCGCCATTCAGTCCTACCGGGAACAAATCATGGTTAAGTGTCTTGCCCAGGGACACAATGACACATGGTGTGGGAAACCGGGATTTGAACCTCCAACCTTCCGATCGGGGACAACTGCCATTACCACTACGCCACGGCCGCCTCCGATATCTCGCCCGAGGCTGTTAGTGAGAGCTTGTCGGCTCGCAAGTCCCTTGTGTCGAACTCTACTGTGGAGTCCCCCACGGGGGCAACAATGTCCATTGTCTCACCCCAGGTCCCAGCGCCGCTGTCCTCCATCTCGTCTGCCTCCAACTCCACTGTGGGAGTGAGGGCCTCTGTGAGGAACGGTTCTCGCACCGCGGTGGAACTGCCCATGGCCTTGGCGACGAAGTCCACACGTATTCGCCTCGCTCGTTCACGCAGCTGGTTGCAGTGAGGGCAAGATTCGGGGGAGACCAAAGCTGTCTTTGCGTGGACCATTTCTAGGCAGAACCAACAGGCCTCGTGGGTGTCCGTTGCTGAGATGAAATAGCCACATTCATTGGGGCAGGGTCGGGAGCCTGGGCTTGCTGTTCTGCTCGTCTTATTGGAGTTCTTCGATTTCCTCTTGCTCTTATGGGAATTGTGGCTCCGGAGCCATGGTCGAGAAGAGACGTCAAGTTGAAACCAGTTAGTCGCCGCTAAACGTGGTTTGAAGAAATCCTTTTGTTACGCTGTTTGTGGTGGCTAACCTGTTAGCTCCGTTAGCTTATCGGGTAGCGTGTGGCGCAGTTAGCGTCCCGCTAAACTGGGTGACGAAACAGCAGGAAAACATTCAATCAGAAAATGTCGAAGTCAAAATCGGACAATGAAACAGCAGAAAAATGTTGAATCTTCTCGCTTAGCTGTTCGTGGTGGCTAACCTGTTAGCTCTGTTAGCTTAGCAGGTAGCGTGTTGTGCAGATAGCGTCCCTCTAAACTGGGCGAGAAAACTGCAGGAAAACGTTGAATCCTCTCGTTACGCTGTTCATGATGGCTAACCCGTTAGCTCCGTTAGCTTAGCAGGTAGCGTGTGGCGCAGTTAGCGTCCCACTAAACTGGGTGACGAAACAGCAGGAAAACATTCAATCAGAAAATGTCGAAGTCAAAATCGACTGCACTAGGATAGCATCCCGCTAAACAAAGTGCTCGCAGGGAAGTCCGTGACGCTCTGGGCAGGGAGCGAGCTCAACTCCAGTCGAGCGATCCAGTCACACAGAGTCCTGCGAAGTTCAGGTGGGAAGCGAGGTGAAGGGCAAAAGAGGATGAACTTTGGTAGTTAGCGCCTTTTATATCAGGGGGGCGGGTCCCTGGTGACACTGACGCCCACTTGCCTTAAAAGGCGTGATTGTATTGCTTCAGGTGAACCGCGCGGAGGCACAATTCCCATAGTCATGTGTTGCACCGCAGTGAACCTGACTGATAAGGGAACTGTTAGTAGCATTACCGCCACTTACTGGTATAGAGTGTGGTTCGTGATGGCCTATTTATTAGGCATGTAACGGTTGTAATGGGTGTACCAAACCGTTTCGGTTCGGCACGTTCGGTCCACCTGCGTACCGTTTCGGTTATTTTTTCACTCATTGAACGTTAATATATGCGCCGCGGAACAAAATTTCCTGGGCGCGTTTCAGCACGTAGCTATTATCGCGAAGCACGCGCAGCTCGCTCAGCCTTTAGCCGTTAGCTTCTCACTGCGGTCTCCTGTTTGGGGAACGTTTCTTGTTAAAAGACGAGCGGCGCGCACATTCAAAGCTGTGTGGGGTGTCAGCTTCACACAGCTGAAGAGACTGGCTCTGCAGTAGACAGCACGTCTCACGTGAACGCGCTTGAAACTACGTCATCGGAATGTGAACGAGCAGCTTGCAACAGCGCTAATAAGAACAGCTGCATTTAAACTACTTTTATCAGGTAAATCATATCAGTCCAGAGCAATAACACAAACTGTGAGTTTTTAAATATCTGAATCTCTGTCTGAATGTTGTTATTATGCGCAGGCTTTAAAGTTATTGATCCTCGCTAGTCGCTACGAACACCCATCACTCAAAAAGTGCAGAACTTTATGAAAAAACTAAAACTGATAAGACCTGGAGCAAAGCCCTGCCCTAATGATGAGTGAGAGATTCAACCGTTCAAGAAGAGGTATTGTTCTTTTATTATATTATCTGTGGAATGTTCTGGAGAGTGATGTTAAAAATGCAAAATCAATGTATACATTTAAGAAAAAGGTCAAAAAGGACTTGCTCAAAAACTATATATGATGTAACTTAGTGTGTTTGTGTATTACAGTTAGAAAAATTAAGTAGTTATTCATTTTGTGATGTAGTTTGTGTATTACAGTTAGAAAAATTAAGTAGAGTTATTCATTTTGTGATGTAGTTTGAAGGTTATCATTGTTTGAACAAACTGTGAAATAAGGGGCAGATATAATAAGATTTCATCTTCTTTCTGCTCATTTCATTTTATCCTACTTGTATTCTTGTATCTGATGAAACTGTTTTGTATTGTTCTTTTAAAATGAATGAATAAACATCAAATCAAATCAAAATTATCTAAATAATCTTTTTTATTCAAAATCATAATCTTATTAACTTTTTTTTTTTTAAATTGTGTTTTATTTCCAGTCTGGGACAGACATCCACCAGAGATCACCTGCAGCTAAGAAGTGTGTGATGACTGAACTGAACTCTGAACTTTTCCAGCACCTGTCCCACCAAGAAGAAGTTGTGAGTACAGTAATGAGGACAAATACAGCCACACTGATGCTACTGGACAAAAACTTGATTAGTTAGATTGTAAACAGTCTGTTGCTGCTTATTGTTCTGACTGTTATTGTATTTATTAAGATTTTTTATTATTGTTAAAATAGTTTTATTGTAGAGTGCTGTTTATTTAAAATATCATCCAAATGGGTCACTTTTATTTATTACTACAATACTGTACAGTACAAACGTATTTTTGGCATATTTTCAAAATAAACATTTTGTAAGTCTTTATTTTGTCCTTTTTTTTTTGTACCGAAAATAAACCGAACCGAGCCCTCCTTGTAGTTGAACCGAACCGAAATGTGATTTTAGCGTACCGTTACACCCCTAATATATATATATATATACAGTATATACATATACATATATATATATATATATATATATATATATAATATATATATACATATAGTGGTGGGCAACGCTAATCCAAAAATTAGTTCCGCTATTTCTAAAGCACTAATTAATTTATTTAGGTCCGCAATTTCAAAAGCACTAATGTCTTATGAAAATTAGGGGAAGCTAATTCTAATCCGCTAATTAAATTCAACAATTGGTAGCAGCAAGTTATGCAATATTTGCACTACACTGCCAACTAGCGGTGCATGAACTGTTATACAGTAAGTTGTTTGAGTTTCAGAGTATTTAGTTTGGTTCTCTTCAACAGGTTTGACAAGGACAAAATGTACCCATTCCAAAGTCTGTTAGCTAAACTGCTGACATATTTGGCTGTTTTTTTTTCTTCTTTTGTTACTTTTAGTACCACTAGATCGCATGTGTCAAACTCAAGGCCCGTGGGCCAAATCCGGCCTACCATAACCGTTTCTGTGGCTCTCTACACCCTAGAACTTCAAGATAACAGTTGTAAGCATGTTGCTCTCAGGTGATGGGTCCCCATCCCTACACTCCCTGGTCTCTCTGTTAATTGTCTTGCTTATCTCCTCCATTTTGTTGTCCAGGTGTTTGTGATTGTCATGCTGTGTGTTCATGTACCTGTATATAAAGTCAGGGATTTTTTAATTGATAAAGCTCTGTATATGTTGTATAACACAATCATTGTTCCACATTTAATCTATTGTATTGAGGTTTGGGGAAAAGCGTGCAAAACAATTACAAAGCCTGTTTTTATTTTACAAAAGAGAGCTGTAAGAGTAATCACCAGAAAACATTTCAGTCACCCATCAAACACCTTGTTTCTTCAGCTAAATTTATTGAAATTCCAGGAATTGGTAGAATATAGTATTTTATCAGTTATGTATAGGGCTCATAATAACACATTACCTTTAAATATCCAAAGAAATTTAGACAAAGTTATTACAATCTTAAAGGGACAGATATTCATCAAACCACAATTCAGAACCAGCTTAAAGGGACGGTCTACCTCAATTCAGGGAGTTGGATTGTGGAATGTTCTGGAGAGTGATGTTAAAAATGCAAAATCAATTCATTCATTCATTCATTCAACCTTTATTTATACAGGCTAGCCTCGTTGAGTCACGGGGACTCATTTACAAGAGGGACCTGTCTCACTCACACCAAACAACCATCCACTCTCACACTCACACCTAGGGTCAATTTAGAGTCACCAATCAGCCTAACAAGCATGTTTTTTGGTCTGTGGGAGGAAACCGGAGTACCCGGAGGAAACCCACGCATGCACGGGGAGAACATGCAAACTCCACCCAGAAAGGCCCCGGACCGGGATTTGAACCGGCAACCTTCTCGCTGAGAGGCAGCAGCTCTACCAGTTGTGCCACCGTGCTGCCCAATGTATACATTTAAGAAAAAGGTCGAAAAGGACTTGCTCAAAAACTATATATGATGTAGCTTAGTGTGTTTGTGTATTACAGTTAGAAAAATTAAGTAGAGTTATTCATTTTGTGATGTAGTTTGTGTATTACAGTTAGATAAATTAGTAGATTTATTCATTTTGTGATGTAGTTTGAAGGTTATCATTGGTTGAACAAACTGTGAAATAAATAAGGGGCAGATATAATAAGATTTCATCTTCTTTCTGCTCCTTTCATTTTATCCTACTTGTATTCTTGTATCTGATGAAACTGTTTTGTATTGTTCTTTTAAAATGAATGAATAAACATCAAATCAAATCAACGGCCCAGTCAGAGTCCAGAACCTGAACCTGAAACCTTCAGAGAGCTGAGCAGAAACCTCAAAGAACTGAAGCAACAATGGAAAGAAGAGTGGGTCAGAACTCCTCCAGAACCAGGAGAGAGACTGATGAAGTCCTGCAGAGAACCACAGAGGGTTCTGCTGCTGAAGGAGGTTCTGTTGGGTCAGAGGCACAAGCTGAGGTTAAATTTTAATGATTTTAGAACTTGTTAAAGATCATCCATCCAGCCATCCAGCTAACTGTCTATCCATCCATCCATTCAGCTAAAAGTCTATTCATCCTTGTATCTGATGAAACTGTTTTGTATTGTTCTTTTAAAATGAATGAATGAACATCAAATCAAATCAAAAATAAGTCTGTATCTCTGTGTTTATCATTGTCCTGGCATTGTCTCCTGTTGCCTCTGTCTCCTGAGTTCCTTGTGATTCCCTGAGTATGTAAGTTTGCTGCCCTGCGGACGCCATTTTGAAGAGTCCTAATGGTGAACTACTTTTTTTAAATCCAGCAGATTTGACCATTTCGTGAAACTCTCAAGCTCAGAAAAACTTGTGCTATAACGTCAGCTATGAAATATATTTTTTCTCAGCAAAGAAATAATTGTTTTACCGTGTTTTGTTGTAAAATCCTGGCTTCTTTGGCCGTCGCGGACGCCATTTTGAAGAGTGCTAATGTGGCGAAATTCTATTTTTAAATCCAGACGCGTCGCGTAGGCCCTGAGAAACATCCATAAGTTCACCCTCCATGTTAAAAAGTCTTCGTCTGACTCTTCGAAAACAAGCAATAAGGCTCCAGAGTAACACACTGGCTGCTAACTGCTAGAGAGAGAGCACACACCAAGAGACTGAGGGGGACGCTTTTTTGTGACGGACCACATCCGGCGCTGCTCGTAAATACGTTATTTCGTTTTTACTGATAGATAAATAGTTATTAGCGGTACTGCATTTTAAATAAAAATAGCATAAATCCGCTTATGAATTATAAAACTTAGTCAATCCGCTGTAAAGCTAACAGATTATTTAGCTACGCTAAAAGCGGATTAGCGCAATAGCGCTACCTAGCGGTCGGAGGCCCACCACTGTATATATATATATATATATATATATATATATATATATATATATATATATATATATATATATATATATATATATTATACAGGTGTCCCCGATTTACGAGCGCTCTTACATACGAGGTTCCGGACTTACGAGCTGGCGAACGAGCAGTAAATTTGTAAAGAACATACAAAAAATACAGCACTTTTATGTGTTTTTAGATGAAAGTGTGTTAGCTAACCGTTTGGAAACAAGTTTCTGAGCATGTTTATGAACTAGTATGAACATTTGTGATGAAAAACGAGTGTTCGTAGTAGCGCTAGCATAAATTTTCCGATTTACGACAGAAAATCCGGACTTACGAGAACACGTGTTTCGTGTTCCGACGTACGAGATTTCGCCTTACGAGATACTCGGAGGAACGGAACTCGCTCGTAAGTCGGGGACCACCTG
>JBBPBX010105382.1:0-11594 GCA_038048925.1 Garcialebias charrua | reverse complement strand
TGCTCTTTGTGGACTTCACATCTGCCTTCAACACCATGATCCCCCAAACTCTGATAGACAAACTATCTACACTTGGACTAAGCCCCTCCATCTGTAACTGGGTACTAGACTTCTTAACAAACAGACCACAGTCCGTGAAGATCCACAACTTCTCCTCCTCCACCATCACCCTCAGCACTGGCTCTCCTCAAGGATGTGTGCTGAGCCCTCTTCTGTTCACTCTGCTCACATATGATTGTACAGCCACACATCCAGGCTGTCATATTGTTAAGTTTGCAGATGATACAGCTGTGGTGGGATGCATCACAGATAATGATGAATCCAGCTACAGACAGGAGGTGGAACATCTGGAGAGCTGGTGCAAAGAGAATAACCTTCACATGAATGTGAAGAAGACGAAGGAGATGATTGTGGACTTCAGAAGGAACAAACACACCCACACCCCACTGTATATAGGTGGATCTGCGGTGGAGGTGGTCTCCAGCTACAAATACTTGGGTGTACACTTGAATGATAACCTCAGCTGGAGCAACAACACCACCAGCCTGATCAAGAAAGGACATCAAAGACTCTACTTCCTCAGACGGCTGAGACGAGCTGGTCTGAGAAGCTCAGTCCTCACCTCGTTCTACAGGTGTGCAGTGGAGAGCGTCCTGTGCTCCAGCATCAACGTGTGGCATGGAGGCTGCACAGTTGCAGAGAGGAAAGCTCTACAGAGAGTGGTGAAGGCTGCACAGAAGTCTGTGGGAGTCAGTCTCCCCACCATCACAGACATTTACACCTCCAGATGCAGAAAAAGAGCCACCTGCATCATGAAAGACCTCACTCACCCAGCACACTCACTCTTTGCACCACTCCCCTCGGGACGGAGGTTGAGGAGCATCAAATGTAGACAGCCTTGATTAGTGCACTCTATTGAGCCTGCCTATAAATAGGCTGGGTGCAGTGATCTGTTGCAGGGGTGTGGAGGTTTGTGCTTCTCCGCCCACCCCTCGCCACTTGGGTGTCACTCCTGAGGGAGTTAGCTGCTGTGAGCAGGTGTGTGCTCTTTCAGGCTCTAGTGAACCTATGAGCTTGAGCTTGGCTTGCCCATGGAGGGCTTAGTAGTTTTTAGATGTGCTCTGATTGTTTGGTACTGGTACTGTTTTTAAGTAGATTTTGACCTGGTGTGATCGGTAGTCCAGTTTTCGCCTACTGATACCTTTAGAGCTGGGTGTTTAAACAAGTAGTCCGATGCTGGGAGGGGCTTCGACAACCCTATAGGGGTTGGCCCCCTTTCGGTGTCGTTTTGTTCTTTTTGGCCGGCTCACCAGGTCCAACTTTTATTTGCACTTTGTTTTTGTTTGGGACACGGGGGAAACTGAAGGTGAACTCCTGTTTTTAGCTGTCTTTCTCCCCAGAAAGGAGCTGGCTGCTGAACCACGCCCGCAGCCTCCAGGAGTTAAACAAAAATAAATCTTTTTTTTTTTTAAACCTTCCTTTTGTCTGGTGTCCATTCTATATGCTACGTGCCTTCGGATTGTAACAGTACGTATGTTCCGACTTGTGTCAAAATTCGGTTTACGACGCCACGTAGGAACGGATATCTGTCGTAAGTCGAGGACTACCTGTAAGTGTAAACAGCAGCCCGTCCAGAGACAAGCAGTTCAGAAAGACTTGGAAGCTCACTGAACACTGTAACGTGTCAGCACCTGCTGCGCCGCTCCACTCACTGAAGACATGTCAACAAGGCCCGTGAGCCGAGGTGACGCGTGCAGCCGCGGCTGATCAATCTTTACAGCAGCACGAAATGACTGACACTCTTTATCTGCTCGGAGCGACCGGCTGCACATGCAGCACCTCTGTCGCCGCGATTGGCTGGAGATGGACATGATGGGAGGTCGGGGGAAGGGGTGGGGCTGGATGTGGAGGCTCCGCATGGCAAGAGGGTAATTGAAATGGAGTCAAAGCACAAGAGAAAGATAATAACGTGTCATGCTCGGGCAGCTCCGGGTAATGAACTACACCTCAAATAATGCTGACTCTGCTGGATGTGCAAGACCTCCAGGGAGAGAACACAACTCACAACAGCTCTGAGGAATCAAACATTACATAATCCCACACCTGACACACACACACGTTCGTTTTGCTGTTTTTATGGGGCCATAGATATAGCAACAGAAACAGTTCATCTGTGGCAGTAGAGGGAGGCATTTTTTGCCTTAATGTAAACAAAAAAAAATTAAATCACTAAAGAGCACAAAACGTAGTACATGGCCTGTGATCTCTATAGATTTTCCTGCAGAGGACCACCTTAGTCTCTGTTTTTAGCTCATTTGGAGGTCAGTTAATTGAATAAACCCCAACATAGAATGTTGCATTTTACTCATTTATTGAGAAATTTCCTTAAAACAGTGACATTACTTTTATGTTTTCATTTTATCAACAAAAATACTGCACAAAACTTGTAAACAAAAGTGCATAAAGGCATTACTTTCACAATCCAGATACCTCTCCGCTCGTCTTTACTCCCTCCATTGCTGCTACTCTTTGAATTCCGGCGAAAGCAGTGGCCTGGGTCATGTAGTTCTTTTAACTTGCGTTACAGTGCAAGCTGGTGGAAAGAGAACTACAAAATGGCGACGTTCCATGTTTTTTTTTTTTGTCACGACATATTTCCCGCTCCCGTCTGCTCCCGTTAACTTTCGATCCTGTACCGTCCCAATCCCGTGAATAACAGTTAAGTCGATTCCCATCCCACAGGAATCCCGTGGGAATCCCGTGACCCGTGGGATTCCCGAAAAAATGTCAGCCTCTAATAGACCACATCCAGAAGAAATTTGCGTGTTGATGATGTGGTGCTCATTGTTGATGACACCTCACCCAGAAACTCCTGGACTCTTGGAAAGGTAATGAAGACATTTCCTGAGAGCAAAGGATTTGTCCGTCAAGTTAAATTAAGGACCAAGACTAACGAGCTTTGCTGCCCTGTGACAAAGCTGTGTTTCCTTCAAGAATCTGAAGATGAATAAAGATCTTTTCAAAGGTCACTGCTTTATGGGCATTACAGTATAAGATGGGACACATTGTTTGAATAGATTTTCTTTTAAAATAGTTTAGGCATCTTAGATAAGAGCTTAAACAATTGTTCCAAAGACATTGTTAACAATTAGGAGCCGGTAATGTAGGAGCCTAAACTAAATTTTGTAAAGATTACCGTATGTGCAGAACTTAAGTTATTTGCTTTATGTGTAGATCTTTATTGTTTGTTGTAGGTTGCTAACATGTTTATTTAAGTCATGTGATGTGGGTGGAGCATAGCAGGAGAGAAAGTTCCAGACAAGCATGTAGGGAGTGAAGCCAAACAGTTTTTTGATCTCCCTCGCTCTTTTTCTGTTTAATTGCCAACATGTGTATTGTTTTTGTTCACTTTTTTGCTGTACATGGTTCATTTTTAAGTAAACCTTTAAACTCAAGCCACTGAGAATATATATTTTTTCTGGACAAGAATTATGCCGGAGGCCATGGGAGCGTCAGGTTCAGGTTTCACTCTGTAAGGATCTATACAAACTATCAACCATCCATTTGATTCTCACCTTTGGGAAGTTTTGTGGGTGGGGCATTCCGGGCCCAGGCATACATAATGGAGGCTTCATCCTTACAAGTACCTTGCACGCTGCCACAGTCCCTTAGGAGAAAGACACCACATCCAATGTCACTTTCTACCTTTAAATGTTCAGTCGGTGACAGTAAACAAAAAAAACGATCCTAACTTCGACTGGTTGCTTCAGTTTTCGGATGGCATAAAACCTATACAATTCAATTCAGTTTATTTATATAGTGTCAAGTCACAACAGAAGTCATCTCAGGGCAGTCAGAAGACATGGACAACTACAGTACCGTAATTGTAGACAATCACATCTAGGTTTTCCAATTTACAGTATTAGTTTTTTTAATGCTTCAAATTAAAGCTGATGGCTTTCAGATCATTTTAATTCATATGTATAAAACTTTATATATAAAATAAAACAAATGGGCAAATATTGTTATTTTGAAGCTTTGTTTGTCCTCATCTGTAAAACATCGGCTGTTCTGAGGATTTGATTCTCCTGTTCTCATCCTGCCACTCGCTTTACTACAAGTACAGTACACTGCTTTTACATTCCTCTTTTAATAAACTTTATTGCCATCACTTAAAGTCTATTTCTTTGTTCATCAACTCTGTTTTACTACCTTCTGTGAAAATTGATTTAAATTCTACATATACGTTGAAAAATATTATAATTTGTGTATTACCAGTAGCCACTGCTGGAGACAGGGTTCATGCAGCCAAACAACAGCATGTGGTGGACTGTGTCCATACTGGCATGAGGAATAAAGTCCACTGTGAAAAGATAAAAAACACTGTGGTTATTAGATTTCTTTTGAATAAAGGCCCAAAGTTATTTAATTAAGAACTCAGGTATTTGCACAACTTTAAGGTACACCAATGAAAAACTGTCAACGATAAATGACAGTTTGAAAAAATTGGACTTGTTTTAATGCTACATGTGTTTATGAATTACAACTTGTAAAAAAATACAAATAAAAATGTACTCACCAATGTACGCATCTCGACTAGTTGGAACCGGAAATGACATGCAAAGGTATGTGTCTGACTGAAATATAAAACGCCTCAATGATGTCACACATAAATATAAAAATCATAAAGTGTCACACATAAATATAAAAATCATAAACTGCATAAAAGCAACATAAACAGAAAACCTTGCCTTTTTCTTTTTTGTTGTTTTTAACCGATATTGAAAGTAAAGTTGTTTCTGTAATTTGTCAAAAATGCAACAATAATGCCTGGGCCATTAGATGGGACAAGAAAGGAGATGCCTATTCCATATTATTAACTAAAGGAATTAAATATTTTGCCTGTGTCCTCCTACTTGTCTAGGCTCAAGTCCTATGGAAAGTACTGTATATAACAAATGAACTGTGGATTGTTCATAATTAGGTTAAAAGTTTTAAAATACTGTAAGTACATTGATGTACTTCTTCTATACTAAGACGAGTTTAGGAAATTGTCCATCCTAATTTTTCCAAAATACTGTAATATGCTTCAGTAAAAAGAAATTTTTTAAAAATTACCTCAGTCGGCAAAACGCCAGGCATTCGAAGATCCACCGAAAAATTTAGAGAGTTTAAAACCGGCTGCGGCCTGGTTCTGGACATACAGTCACTGGCAGGATTTAAGACATTTTCCTGAGCCCTATAAAGGAACACAGAAGCAGCATGGTAAACCTTTATTTGCAGAGACACTCAAATGGTAACAGTAGAAAGCACAAGTCATTTGTCCAGCTTTACTTAAGCATAACAAATCCTTATATTCACGAGAATGCATATATAATGTTCTCCACATTCAAAACATTACGCTTACACTAAATGAATAAAGTTTACCCCACCAAAAGTTTTTTGTTATTTATTTTTATTTTACGAAGGGAAATGTTGGATTTGAATATTCTTATAAAAACTCAAAATGTACTATCTAAAATTAGCTGTATTTGCTTTGATTACTTTTGTGCAGAATAATAACTAATGTCAGGCATAGTTTGTTTATCACTTGTTTTTATGACTCAAGTTTTACATTTTATGCAAGAACAAAAGAAACTAACAAACGTTATGAAAGTTTGCAGAACTAGTGATATAAAGACATTTCCAAAGATGTGAATGTTTAGTTGACCACAGGAGGCTCATGAACGGTGTTTGGATGATGTGTTGTAATATATAATCTAACGGTTAGTTTTCCAGTGATAAATTACAAGTTCTTGGACCAGGCACTGTTTAGTTTTGCCCAGAACGCCTGAGTGGGTGGACGTAAACTTCTCACTTAAGGCTAACGTTATACGTACTTACCATTTAGACTCATGCAGGGCGGGTTGTACTTCCAGGCTGTGGCTAAGACAAATAAATGCAAATACCACCATAAAGAAGACAGCGTCTCCCATCACACCTGTGGGAATTGCACAAGCTGCTTCCAGGCTGAAAATGAGAGAGAGGGAAAAAAACAGCTCTTAGGGCTTAAATGTGGCAGAAAATGGAGAATAACATAAAAATAAAAATAAATTACAGGTAGGTAAGTGGTAAACTATCAAGAGGTTTTGTTCATCTTTGAAAGAATGGTATCATCAATACTCTTGTATTGGTCACAAATATAATAATAATAATAATAATAATAATAATAATAATAATAATAATAATAATAATGAATTCAATTTATAACGCACTTTTCATTAATGAAAATCTCAAAGTGCTACAAAGTGCAACAGAATTAAATGTCAATAAAACAAGTAATAAAACAAGTAAAATCAATAACAGTATCAACTAAGATCAAAAGTAGAATCATGAGGAGGTAGAGTATGCTCGGTTGAAAAGAAAGGTCTTCAAGCCGCTCTTAAAGTCAACCACAGACTGTGGGGCTCTCAGACAGTCAGGAAGAGAGTTCCACAGGCGGGGGGCAGCCACACTGAAAGCCCGGTCTCCCATGGTCCTTAATTTGGTTCTCGGAATGTGAAGGAGATTACTGTTCTGTGACCGCAGCGACCGGGTGGATGAGTATGGAATAAGAATATCCTTCAGATAATCTGGTGAAGTTCCGTGTAAGCATTGATGTGTAATGAGAGCAGTTTTGTACTGAATTCTGTAGGCGACAGGAAGCCAATGAAGGTTATGGAGAATGGGCGTAATATGTTCAAATTTACGAACTCTCAACAAGATCCTTGCTGCACTGTTTTGAATATATTGAAGTTTCTGAAGGTTTTTGCCAGGGATTCCAATAAACAGGGAGTTGCAGTAGTCGAGCCTGGAGGAGACAAAAGCATGGACGAGCTTCTCAGCATCAGAAAAAGTTAGGGATGGGCGAAGTCTGGAGATGTTTCGAAGATGGAAGAAGCAAGTTTTAAACAGATGCTTAATGTGATTTTCAAATGTAAGATTGGAGTCCATTTTTATTCCAAGATTAGTAACAGAGGTGGAGAGGGGGATGTCTTGTCCAGAAAAGGAAAGTGTTGTTATAGGAGATGTTTGTACCTGGTGAGGGGTGCCAATCAGTATGGCCTCAGTCTTGGAGCAGTTTAAATATTGGGATACAAACACAAAGAATATGTAGAACAAATATAAATCTATTTCTGCAAAAGGCTTCTAAAGGTCAACAGCAGTGCTGACCTTTAGCAACCAAGCTGTTCTTGGTACCGGTAAACTTGGGAGACAACACATCAGTATGCACATGAAGAGGTGTGTACTACATTGGTTGAAACCTAACAATATAGATTTTTATAGATATACACACAAGTGCTATAAAATGCTCTTAGAACTAGACGTTGTTGGTAAAAAGGCTTGGGTTGGTCATGTTAAAACTACTACATTCACTTGGTTTTAGTAATGTCTGAAATGGTCACGGTGT
Organism: Garcialebias charrua; assembly: GCA_038048925.1. Classification (NCBI taxonomy): domain Eukaryota; kingdom Metazoa; phylum Chordata; class Actinopteri; order Cyprinodontiformes; family Rivulidae; genus Garcialebias; species Garcialebias charrua. The sequence continues at coordinate 4,165 of JBBPBX010105382.1, read as the reverse complement.
TGGTGGTTATAATGCTTTTTTGAGTATCTTAAATTTGTGTTTGTGAAGCAATGCTCACACAGCATGGTATTTTATTATAGAAAATAATAATAATTTATTTTATTTTATTTACAGTATAAAAGTATTATTGAACCAGAAAGTTATTTGCTGAGCATTCTAGTAAAAATATAGCAGGTCCTTATTACTATTAAGATGTTCAGCACATAGTTTAGCCAGTGAAAATGGCCGGTGGTCTAATTTACCTAGGGATAAGTGGCTGTGTTATTCTGTCAACATGCTGTTGGATTTGACCTGCTGAAGATGAGAACCACTTAATTTTTGTCTGAAACCTTTAGTGTAAAATTTGGCAACACTTTTGTATGAAATACCACCTGATAGTAATCATTTTGTTAGTCTAATGTCTGTTTGGGACACAGAAAAGGCTTGGCTACTTGGAGCATACAGCTGTGAAGCTTTAAAAATAACATAATTTATCTGTGTAAGTGTATAAATGGTACGCACAACAACACATACATTAAGCAGTGATAGGCTTTTACTGTGTTACAGTAAATACGTGTACATTCTGTGCCCTGGTAATGAATTATTATGTGGTAATTTTGCTGTGGAACTGTGGGCAGGAAGGCCTTATATGCCTGAATAAACTACTTGTGACTTTGAACAGCAGCTTTGTCAGGCTATGAAAGGCAGACCTTGGCAATGAAATATGTACTGTACTGGCTCCAGTAAGATCCTAAGTACAGTACAGTATATGTGTTTTGGGTTCATAAAATGCCTGTACTATAAAAGCTTGCAGGGGCGGATCTACTGGGGTGGCATGGGGTGGCAGTTGCCACCCCAACAGAGAGCCTTGCCACCCTGTTTGCCACCCCAGCTGTACATTACAAACGTGAAACTCTTTTTTCCGACAACATTGAATGCAGCACAATGTACCGGTAGTGATGTGGTCCACACTCCTTACCAGTTGGTGGCGGTAATGCACACCTATAGTTTTTTGCTAACCTCCATTAAACTCATCAAGAAGAAGCATTGTTTACAACCGAGTTCTGACTGCGTGCCGGCGGGAAGTGAGAAATGAAATGAAAAGAAGACTGAACACAGCAGTACCAGTACGAGAGGAAACAGGTAAAAAAGTATTAAATATGTCCCTTTTGGAAAAGTTTTTGCAGTAGTAGGCAGAAATTGAAATTGTTTTCTCTGTTCGGTTAGCTGTGGTGGCTTTCTTGAATTGTGCTGGATATAAAAGTTAACAGGTTAGTGATTAAATATTTTAACCTGGTTTAGGATTCTTCAGCAGTTTTTAGCTAAAATCCTTCAGCGACAAGGATTCACACTGGAAATGACATTTAAGTAGTTTATGTATCCTGCAGTGTAACCATTGCTGCACAATAGCTGAAAAAAAGGTCAAGGTGGTCATAAGAGGACCTGAAGGAGACTTGTTCTGAGGCACTCTATGGATGATGCTGAGGGAGTATGTGTTGTGAAGGTCACTGTCCCTGTAGAACCACAGCAGGAGCAGAGTTGAGATCACTGGTGCAGGTTGGATTCTGCCAGGGTTGTCCCTAGTTTCCGCTCCAGTTTGTGGTGTTCATGAACAGGATCTTCAGGCTTGGTTGGGGAGCATAGGGGGTCTGGTTTGGGAACTTCAGTGTCTCTGAACTTTTTGCAGACTATATTTTTCTGTTGGTGTCTGGGTTCTGACCGTCAGCAAACTGATGCAGCACAAGGACAAGTGGAGGCAGCTAGGATGGGAGTCAGCTCCTCTACATCGAAGACCATGGCTCTCAACCAGATGGTGGAATGTGCCCTCTGAACTGGGAGCAGGTCTTTGCTTCTGATGAAGGAGTTCAAGCAATTGAGTTTTATTTCTACATGATGGCAGGATGGAGCGGTAGATGGATTGACAGATCAGGAACTCATCTTCAGTAATGAGGGTGTTGCTTTGATCTATCATGGTGAAAAATGAGTTCATTTGAAAGATAAAGCTCTGGATTTACCAGTTTGTTTACATTCCAACTCTAACCTGTCATGAGATTTGGATCAGGACCAAAAGAACAAAATCCTGGATATAAGCAGCTGAAATAAGCTTCCATCACTTGGTGGCCAGGCTGTGTGGCCAGAACTTACTTGATTGACTACAGTATTTGGCCTGGAAAACATTCCCCAGGAGCTGGAGAAGGTCACTTTGGGTTTTCCTCCTGGACCTGTTGCCTTCATGGCCTGACCACAGATTAGCAGCAGCAAAAGGGGGAATACTGTAGATGGGTGACTAAATGCCATCCTTTTTTTTTTAAAGCAACACATGATTTTAATTTAAACAGGCATGACAGGTGACAGCTGAAATGCTTTTCTCCAATGAATGGCTTTGTTTCTGTTTTGTCACTGGTGCTCAGTGTCAAATACATACATGTCAAACTGTTTTTCATTTGTTGATGATTGACATCTTGAAAGCAGAGACATCTAATTGTAACATTTCTGAGTAGTGTCAGGTTATTTTGGTTCAGAAATAATGGCCCTCATGCACGAAAATGTTCTTATTCTTATCCTATATTTCTCCTACTTTTGTTCGTACGAAGCGTTCGTACGAACATGCCACGTCAGAACCAACAAACTCTTCTATCCACAGGAAAAGCGTGTAAACGGGCTGCTTAAAGGTGATGAATTCCACCTGTTCTACTCACCTGCGCGTGCTCGCGTGAGGGTAATTTACATAATTCCCACCCCTCATAACACCATATAAGGCCACGCTTCCTGCCTTCTGACAGCAGGAAGTGTCCATTCATTCAAACTCATGAAGTAAAAGGAGAACTTCACGCGTTCGGAGATCTGCTCTCAGTGGCGCTGTGGCTACCCCCCCCCCCGCAGGTGTCGGATGGTCAAATATCTCTAATTTTAGTGTACTGTGTTACATTTAGTTTCACTTATTCAGAAGAGCGCACCGCTGCCCCCCCCCCCCCGCAAGTGTCGGATGTGTTTTTGAACAGAAGCATTTTAAAATGTCTCGAAACTACAGTTAACTTCATATTAATATTGTAGTGCATGCTGTGTCCCGTGGGTCGTACAGTATCAGAAATCAAGAATAAATGGTTTGATCTGAAAATGGCTTCAAACAAACGTCTCGCCGCAGCACGGACAGGAGGTGGTCAGTCTGCGAGATGATGGATGAGCAGACTGACTGCAAGACGCGCGATGATCCACACTCAGAACACAGATGACAGTGCGCCCGCAGTCAACAGGCAGCTTAAATAAAAAATGACATGAAACGACTGAATAAGCTGGTTTCGCTTTTTCTCTGCGGTGCTGTGTGTGTGTGTGTGTGTGTGTGTGTGTGTGTGTGTGTCGACAGTGGCGCGCATGGTTGCGCGAGGCGCGTTGCGTGGCACAGGTGGTCGACATGAGTGGCGCGGGGGGTCACGCGCGGGTGGCGCAGGGTGGTGGACGTGGGGGGGGGGGGGGGTTGAAGCCGCTTTAATTAAACCAATGTGGTTGCATTTAATTGTTTTTAAACTCAAAATATTTTCTAAATAACGAAATATAAGTTATTAGTGGAGAAAAGACCGTCTGGATGACAGCAGACTGACGCTCCTAAAATATACGACAGGTCTGGACCACACGTACATTTTGTTCGTATCTGAGAAAAATCCTAGGATACGAAAACATTGTTGGATGCCACAAATGATCCTAAATCACTCGTACGCACAGGATAAGCACATATCTGTGCGTACGAACGGTTTGTGCATGAGGCCCATTGAGTTTACTGTATATCTCATTCAGCCACACATTTATAGTGACTGCCACACATGGCTCATGTGGTCCCTCTGCAGTGGCTCTCTGTAGTGCTGACCAAGAGTAACACGTAAATGTACAATACTCATATTTATATCTGCAGAAGAGTGTTTATTTTTAGTTATTTCCTGCTCCAGTTTTACGAACTATGAGAGTAAAACTTCTGTGACAGAAGGATACTCAAGAAAAAGAAATCAACACATTCTGGGTAGTCACGTCCTGAGTCTAACTTCAGCCTCACAGTGTGAACTTTCTAAAATCCACCAGAAAATCAAACATTTTAACACATTTGAGGCGAGTTGCAAGTTTAGTTGTGCAAACACATCACAGATTAGTATATACTGTATATATATATATATATATATATATATATATATATATA